>VSMD01043401.1:0-61349 GCA_008750895.1 Mirza zaza
CTGTGTCGCTCGGCTGCTCAGAAACCTTCCCTGGCTCCCCACAGTTTACATAAAGGTGTTCTATTTACCTCTATGCCTGGAATTTCTAAATTGATTTTTTTTTTACCTCTTGATAAAACTGCTAGGCAAGTACAAAATGCGGAGAAAGGGGGAAAATTAACTTTCTTATCTTCCACTGAAATTGTTTTTCAATCAGCACCCAACACAGGCAAAATTTCAGTCTGAGTCAGATTCATTTGTTCTTAACTGCTACTAGAAACCAGGCAAAAAGGCCCACGTTAGTGGCATCAACTGTGGAAATTGTATCCACAGGGGAAAAAAAAAGGCTTTGCAGTCTCTCCGGAGGGCTGTGTGGCCCTGCACCTTCTTTGGTTGGAGACAGCTTGTCCCCTTGTTCTGGCAGGTGTACCAGCAGGTGTACCAGCGACTGACAAGGGAAAGAACTGAGAGGCACATGGAAAGTTTGAGAATCAGCCTTTACTCCACCAGCGGGCTCAGAGAGGATCTGACCCCCCTGCCTTGTTCTCCTCCAGTTTTATACCCTTGGTGGGATTCAAAAAGCGTCCAATCAGCAACGAGCTTTAACATCCAATCAGCAACAAGTTTTAACATCCAATCAGCAACAAGCTTTAACATCCAATCAGCAACAAGCTTTAACATCCAATCAGCAACAAGCTTTAACATCCAATCGGCAACAAGCTTCAACATCCAATCGGCAACGAGCTTCAACATCCAATCAGTAACAAGCTTTAACATCCAATCAGCAGTGGGATTTCAAAAAGTATCCAATCAGTAGTGAGTTCAGCCATGGGGCCCCGGGGAGGGGGTTTTTCCCTGTCACCCCCTCTGTGGCTCACTGGGGCCACTGGTCTGCCAGCCTGTGCTTTCTCTTAGGGCATATTCAGTAACCACAAGGCTTCTCTTGTCACGCTCATGATGCCACATGTAGTTAAGTACACGCCTCCCTTCAGACAATTCCCATCAGCAGATGACCGGCTGGAGGCCATCCAGCTGGCAGCTCACCCAGTTTGGGATCCAAGGAAAGGAAATCAGAGAGAAGGAAAGCAGAAAAATGCTTACGAATTTCCCTACGAATGCCTTAAAGTAACATCTACAATTCCTGACGTCCTTACAGTCCCCTCCCCTTCGAAGAAGTTCCATCTGGTGTCACAGCAGGCTAGAAAGCATCTTGAGTTGAGGCAAAGAGAGGGGACTGGACCCTATAAGCAGGTGGCAGAGGCCTGGCTTCCTTCCACGTGGGGACTTTGGGGGAGGATGGACATTAGGAAGCCGAAGAAGCTCCAGACTCAGCTACATCAGGGTTGGAATTCGTCCTCCCTCAGTTATTAACTGGCAAACCTCAGCAATGCAACCTAATTTCCCTGGGCCTCAGTTTCTTCATCTTTAAAATGGGGCTCATCATCCCTTGCTGAGTGTGGCGTAGAATACGTGAAATGAAGAGTGTGCTGAATAGGCCGGGCGCGGTGGCTTACACCTGTAATCCTAGCACTCTGGGAGGCCCAGGCAGGAGGATCGCTCAAGGTCAGGAGTTTGAAACCAGCCTGATCAAGAGTGACACCCCATCTCTACTGAAAATAGAAAGAAATTAATTGGCCAACTAAAAATATATAGAAAAAAAAATTAGCCAGGTATGGTGGTGCATGGCTGTAGTCCCAGCTACTCGGGAGGCTGAGGCAGGAGGATCGCTTGAGCCCAGGAGTTTGAGGTTGCTGTGAGCTAGGCTGAAGCCACGGCACTCTAGCCTGGGCAACAGAGTGAGATTCTGTCTCAAAAAGAAAAAAAAAAAAGAGTGTGCTGAATAAATGGCAATGATGCTTTATACTATGACTGTATTTTAAAGCACATTCTTGTCATTGTGCTTTTATACTAAAAATGTATCTAGTGTCTGACAGCAAATTAGTAAAGTGAGGATGTCTCATGTATGTGAAAGGGCTATCGTCTTGTGCTTGTGCCTTCTTTCTTGCTCTCTGGTAAGTATTTTCTTTTGAGTTCTTGAGGTTTTTCTAGTTTCATTTTTATCAACAGAACTTCTTTGATGCATGCCAAATTCAATAGTCTCATTCCCTCTATACCTAACTTCAGGTGGTAGGCATAGTAAGGAGTGATTTATAGTTTCCTTTTCATTATAGGTACAGGCAGAGCAACCTGAGAGCAGAACTGTGTAGCTTTATCAGTTTTCTGTTTTCTCTTTCCCTCATCTAGAATGTACGAGTGTCCTGGTTGGGGTGTTGACCAAAGTCCGGACAGGAAGACCAGGCCAGGGTGAGCACATGTCTTTCAGCTCTAGCCCAGACCTATGGCAGTCCCGGAAAACTCCATCTTCAGCTGAAGATAATGGTGAATGCATGGAAAATAAGAGACTTCAAGCACCTTCCTGTTTCTCAGCAGAAAGCACATGCCAAATCCAATTCTTATTTCTGTTTAAACACAATGTCCATGTTGGCAAAGGCCCCGATGGATGGATAGACTTAATGCTAGCCTTCGTTCTGAACAAACGAAAGAAGAAATAAAATAAAATAAATAAAATAAATAAATAATAAAATAAAATAAAATAAAATAAATAAATAATAAAATAAAATAAAATAAAATAAAGAGATCTTGGAGGCTGCTAATCTATTCTTTTCCCCTGCTGCAAAAGAAGGGAGCTCTGAGGGCCTGCGAATGTTTGCTTTGCATAGGGGAATGAAAAAAATGAATATTTGATGTAGGCCAATATGAGCCTTTTAGTGATTTTCTGTTGCTCAAATTTAAAGCATGAATAATGCTCAAGGAATTTTATTATTTTCTCAGACAGGCTAGTGTTTATGTAGGTGAAAGTACACACCACCTGCGGAAAAAAAATGTTCTGAGGTTGATTATAAATGCCAGTATCTCCACCCGAGAGCATAATAGAAGAGCATTTTGGCTACTGGAGAACAAGACTGAAAATGGATGTTTTTCTGAGGATGAGAAGAGAGAAAAGAAAAAGGTATAATGCGTTATAATGATAACCTAGTTTCGCATTTGTTACTCGCTTTGTATTCAGAGCTCCGGACTCAGGTGCCCATGTGGTTCCCCTTGGGAAAAACAATGATAATTGTCTGATGAGGATCTCCATTTGAATAGCATCTTTTATTTTAAAAACTCAGTGTTCTTAGCATTAAGAAGCATTAATCAGTCGGGCCTAGAAAGCACTATCTAACACATGCACTTTATATGGGGTTTCAAGAAAGACTGTATACGATTTGTAAGAGGAGGCCAAACTGAAAATTGAATTTAGGACTTGTAAACTCCTCTTGTTATTTTGACTTCAAAAAACTTAAATCTTTATGATTATGACACATTTGAGATGGTGCCTTTTAATTCGATGTAGTTTTAATCAACTCTAGCCCCATTTTGAATGGACTAAGGATGAACTTTGTTTTTTATTTATTTTTATTTATTTATTTTTTGAGTCACACTCTCACTCTGTTGCCCGGGCTAGAGTGCCGTGGCATCAGCCTAGCTCACAGCAACCTCAAACTCCTGGGCTCAAGCGATCCTTCTGCCTCAGCCTCCCAAGTAGCTGGGACTACAGGCATGCGCCATCATGCCTGGCTAATTTTTTCTATATATTTTTAGTTGGCCAATTCATTTCTTTCTATTTTTTTAGTAGAGACAGGGTCTCACTTTTGCTCAGGCTGGTTTTGAACTCCTGACCTTGAGCGATCCTCCTGCCTCGGCCTCCCAGAGTGCTGGGATTACAGGCGTGGGCCACCGCGCCCAGCCAGGATGGACTTTGTAAGTGCTAAACATGAGAAGGAGGTTGGTGACACTTAAGCTAGAAGACAGTCACAACAGGAGGACTGTATGGGGATGAATGAAGTGCTAGGCGGAAGTGGGAGTGGCAGGTCAAGGGTTAAGGGGTTGTACAATCCCTCGTGACCTTTAACCCTATAATGGGAACAGTCTGGATTCCTGAGCCAGAAAACATGCCGTTGACATCTCAGTGTCTACCCACATGTCCCTCTGGACAGTATAGGAATCACATTCCTGGCCCTTTTATCAGCGAATATGGCCCCATGTCCACTTGGGAAAAGATCTCGGGCCTTCTACCCATACTCAAGATCAGCAAAAGTGTCTTCAGCTTCAAAGATCAAGAGAAGTAAAACTTGACCTTGTGTTGGTCTATGTAAAACATGCATGGGCAATATATGTAACATTAACACTTGTACCCCCATAATACGCTAAAATAAAAAAAATAAAAATAAGACAAAACAACAACAACAACAACAAAAAAACATGCATGCCAGAAGCAGGGCACTCAGACAAAGAATCTGTTGGGTTTACTGTTTCTATCGTACAATTCTCCTCCAAGGTAGACATTGCTACAGTCAGTGAGGTGGAGAAAGCATATTTACCTCATAGTTTCCTTTCTGTGTACGGTCACATACATTTCGTAGACTCTCCCTTGGGGAATGGCCCCGGCGGGGATCAGCAAACTGACTCCTGAACAGCAAAAGAGAAGAATAGTCACATGAGACCCATGAATCAAGATGCAAGTGCCAGGAATGCTTTTGCAGCAAGTAAAAGGAAACGAGGAGATTCTGTGACCACGTAGTCATACGCTTGCGTCTTGCTCTCTAGAGACACGCAAATATTCACAGTTGCTCTGTTGTCCTTCCACAATGGCCTTGTTACCACTGCTCCTTCTCAACTCTTATGGAATTACTTAAAGGACTGATGTCATGTTCTAAACTCTTGTTTTATTTAAGCAATAGACAGATGGTTCCACTGTTATTTTCCTTGCAAAACAAGGAGAAAACCAATTAACTGCCCAAAATGTCAAACAGCTGTAATGGTGCATCATTTCTAATAAAATTCAAAGTCAGGGAAATGCTAACTTCAACCATATCAATAAACATTTATTTCTGAAATATCTTGTTAGCATTGATGTTATCCCACAGCAGATTTGGTGAAGAATGTTTTATAATGCGTAGCTCTAGAAAACGAACAGCAACTGCTCATTTAGTCACAGTGGGTCAAAGGGGTTGCTAATTGGTGCCATTTTGTGGGACTATTAGACTGAGCTGTGTTCTAAGTGAACTGCTAGTACTGGGGTATTGTCAATTTGAGCTTATAGTGGAATCGTCCAGAAGGCTTGTTAAAACTCAGTTTACCCAGAGTTTCTGCTTGAGAAGTTGGCAAGGTTGGGCAGGAGATTTTTTCAGTTGGACAAGTTGCCAGGTGATGCCCATGACGGTGGTCTTGGGGTCACCCTGCAAGAACCACTGCCCTGAACCACTCGCCATGACTACAAAGAGTGACTCAGGTGGTGGCACTCTGTAGATGTTTGACTCCATCATCTTATTTCCATGAAATTCAGTTTAATTCTGCTCAGTACAAACTAATGGCGCATCCTTGTGAGTACAGTGTCTGGCGCTACTGTGAATGCCAACAAGTAAAAGATGGTGCTCTTGTCTTTGAGTCAGTTATCATTTAATTAGTAAGGAAACAGAACATGCAATATCAGCACAGGACAGTAAGAAAACTTGCTTGACCATGTTGGAAAAAATCTCAAGAATAAAGAATGGAGTTGGGGGGGTGTCTTTATTTCAAAGGCCTTTTCATAACTGGTTGAAGACGTTGAGCCGTGGCCTTTGTGAGAAGGAACGTAACGTGAGAGCCATGGTATTGTGGGAAGTAGAACTTCCGTGTACAGAATGATTTGTGGAGGGCACAGTGTAGAATCAGGAAAACCATGCATGGAGTCTACCAAGCCTCAGAGTTTTTATTTTTTTTTCAATGCAAACATAAAATGTACCTTCATCTTTGTTATGGGGGAGAAACAGAGTTATAAATGTAAAATAACAAGTAACTATTGTTAGTCTCTTTAATAAAATAACGTCTGATGGTCACCATTGCCTACCATATATATAAAGTTATTTAAAACATGCTAGCTCCCTCTCTACTACTTAAGCCGCCTTTGTAATAATCCACATAAGAAAATGTGACAGGTGTACAAATGGGAAGAAAAGGCAGAATCCAATGAATATCATGGGGAAAAGAACTGTCTTGGAAATATTTATAATGTTTAAATAATAGAATAGTCAAGTATGGTTTTGTGGTCACTGATGGACTATTATACAGATATTTAAAATCATGATTTTAAAGAACATGTGATAGCATGCAAATGGAAAAAAGGTAAAGATATATTTTATATAGTACATGATCTCACCTATAAGTAGAAAAATATCAAATGTATCAATTTTGTTAAAATATATTTTTAAAAGGTATGGGATGCAAGTTGTCAAGGCATTGAAATGAAGGACTGAGCAAGAGGAAGAATCAAAGACAATGTCATATTCAGGCCTGAAGACCCATTGGTCTGTATATTACTTAGTGGCATAGATGTTATATATTGTTTTATGTGATATTAACACTTTAGGTCAATCAAGTTGCTTTTTATTATTCTATTTACAAAGTACAGTCTTGTCCAAAAGAGTCAACATTCAGAGAGGAAGACATTAACCCTCTTATGGCCCATGGTTCCAAATCTATTACTACTATTGATTAATGGATACCAATTTTTAATTCAACAGTATCAATCATTAACTTAAGTTGATCACTAATGACTTTTACGAGGCTTATTCTCTAGATGCAGATCAAATACATAGTAAACTTCAAACTAAATAATATACAGAAGGACACCTGATGAATTTGGTGATTCTAGACAGATATATTAGAGGTAGGAGTGACTATAATGTACCTTATCAAAACTTTGAGGTTGAAGAGTTGGTAATTGAAGATTTGATAATATGACGCCTTATGGTGACCTAAAAATCAGTATAACTGATGTGTTTGCTAATTAATTTGTGCTTTGAAAGTACAATGACAACAGTGAGGCCTCCTCGACGTGGCCTTCTAAAGTTCTGTTGAAAACAAGGTCAATGATAGTTCTAAATTACGCCTGAGCAGAAAGGGGCTGTAAGTGCACTATCTCCAGAGGAAGTGTTTTCAGAGCTGGTTGGGGGAAGATAAATGGTTTTGCTGATTTTTTTCTGAAGGAACGTTTGGATTTACATTGAAAGTAGATTTGAGCTAGACTTTTCAGGCCTAGTGGAAACCAACACAAAAGATTTTGGTGCGAAAATATTAAAATGTACTTCACGCTGCACCTTTGCGACTGAAACCTTCAGGAGTTACCTGAATTGGGGACGATGAGGTGACCACCCAGAGAGTTGAAGGTGCCAAAGGCAGTACAGGAGGGGTCGGTCTGCCTGGCGAGGCTCTGGTTCTTCAGGTTGAGGGCTTCGTTCTCCAACAGTGACTGGGTCATCTGAGGGGACAGCTTGGACGTCAACTCTGAGAGGTCATCTTGGGGGGTGACCGCACCCGAGGTGTTGTACACTTTGATTTTCAGGTTGGGCAGTGGATCCAGAATTGGAGAGTTGGTCATTGGGATTTTGTCCGAGACGTCGTGCAGGGCGTAGACGGGTCCTCTGTACATGGCCGCGGCTGACGTGAGGTCTGGGGGCACCGCCAGCAGATCTGGGTCGGGAGAGAAGAGACTCTATTTGTGTTCTCCATTATTGGGGCCAGTCTGCATCCGTCAGCCTCCCCCTCGCGCTTTCTGAGCCAAAAGCAAAGCAACTCAGCTAATGTTGCAGATGGGTGGACACTCAGCCTCTGCTGAAACCAGGGCAATCAGAAAACGAGCATGCATTTTAGCATTGCCTATAAATAAATGGCAAGTTCATTCTTATATTTTGCTTTGAAGACTGCTCATTGCACCTAAGGTATTTGGCTATTTCAACAGATTGGACTGAATAAATAATAAGCCCCACTACATGACTATTACGTAAGAGTTGCCCTTGTGTATATTGGAATTGGGTTCGCTGGTAAACCGATAATTCATAGTCATACAAGATGTCTTGTCAAAGGGGGAAAAAGTAGACTCAAGAAATCAGTCAACTTTACAAATAGAGGTTTAAAAGTATGACAGAGGAACCTATCAGAAAAGAACAAAAAGATGATTTGTGTACACTTGGTCAACTTTAATTTGTTTAGACGAATGACATTAATACAGTCATGGACAAAGGTGGCCAAACTCTCTGAATTTAATGGAGCTTACTCTCTATGGTTGAACTGGGTGACCCAAATGTCACCAATACTGAAGCCACAGAGGGAAACAGCTCACGCGCATCAGTAACGGTGTGTGCAGGGACATGTCAACCCACCTTGTCTTGCCGCCTTGATGTTCACAGGCTGAAAGCCCCCATTGAGCGCCGAAGAGTCGATGATATCAGACTCAAAGTCTCGATGGTTCTTCCGATACACAAACAGGGCCACGACCACAGTGATGGCCAGGCAGACGATCACGGCTATGACAATTCCCACGTAGAGAGCAACGTCATCCGAGTCAGGAGCAGCTGGGGCAGTGGGGAGGAACGAAACATCGGACCAGCTACTTATAGAAACTTCCCACAGTACACATACGTGTTGCTATAATTTTTTCCAGACATTTATTGCCTTTTTTTTATAGGTTAATTTCAAAGCCATTTCAAAAGCTATATAAAACGGCTGTGGCCTTTCAGTGGAAAATGATCTCCGATTTCTTTGCCTTCCTCACTCTGCATCTATCCACCCACTAATCTGTCTTATAATTGGGTGGCATAACAGGCCATTTATTACTAGGTATATAAAGAAACTGGAACTAAACCTGTCCCAACCCACAGGGGCCAAAAAAAAAAAAAAAAAAATGGATTACTCATTTCAGGTGGAAAAGTTTGAGAGGGTTTTTGACTTTACTGATCATTCTTTGCAAACACAAACATCAGCACTGTTGGAAATATCTGGCATGTTTAAAGTCTGTGCATTTACTGAACCGAAGTATTTTCCTAAGTAGCATTCCGGGTAATAAAATTACTTTCCATAGCGCTCTTCTCACTTTTCCCTGAATTAATGGAGGGGTGGGGTGGGAATGGTCGAACTAAGCACAGCAAACATTAGGAGCAAACACTCTGGATTTGAAAGGTGTGTTTTCAGAAGGCCCAGACCTGGCAGTGGAGGTTAATGCTGATAACCTTCTCGAAGGGCAGGGTTCGGACACAGATGCAGTATTGTCTCTGGGAACCCTGAGCTTCTCACGGTCCCTTGTCGGAGATTTACATCTGAGCTACTCATTACTGGACTAAAATATACCTATGGTGCCCTAAGTAAGATAAAGTCTTGGTTCAGTCATCAGAAAGATCAGACTCCCCAGAAGGCAAATAAGCATTAGGCTGACACAGTGTGCAGTCATTTGACGGCATCATTCTGGGGAAAGCAAAAACACAATTCCTGCAAATGTTGCCTATTGTCTTGGTGGCGCTGGATATGCTTTGATCCAACTGGAAAAAACGATGAAGGCTGATCTTTAAAACAAAACAAACAGAATCAAACCTTTGCTGAACCCTTGTGACATCTTTAAGTCTCTATGTTTAGTCTTCCATGACCCACAAGAAGCTTTAACCAAAGCTTCTCTGCTCACTGCAAAAGAGGGGGTTACATGGATATTTCAGGTGGTCAAGACCAACCTAAAATTTTATAGTCAATTTTGTATCCATGTGCATTTGGGACAGATAGAGTTTTCAAATTTGGAAGTCCCATGAGCTCCTAAAATTTGAGGGGGCCACTGCTTTCTCAAGACTAACAGTGATATGGTTTACGTCGTGAAAACAACTCATCATTTCATTGCTGGTGGCTTCCCTGATAACCCCCTCTGTAATGACAGGTGTCTTTCATACCTTGTCAGGATACATGAACCCCCTATTGGAAACTGCTCTCTTTTAGAATTTTGTGTTCAACCGTATGTGAAAGGATTTCACTTTCTTTTTAGAAATTTTGTCCTCAAAGCAGAATATCCACTTTTCTATCCATTAAGTCAATATTGACAGATTTTTCCAGAAACCCAGGGACATCCCAGCTACTCCTGGTCGTGTGAACATTGCTTTCAAAGTGCTGACTTCATTTTGCTCCTGGGTTTTATTGGAGGCTCTGCCGCAAGATTCCGAACTCTGCTCAGAATATTATATCTAAATCCTTAATATTTTACTCTACCAGGTCATCATTACTTATTCAACATTCATGATTTCCAGCTCAACAGATATGCCTTTTTTCAACCCTTTCGTTTTTAGTATTTGAACCCTGCCCTTTCCTTATATCAGCATATTTCATGATATGTTTTGTCAGCTACCGGGACTTAAGCTTTTAATGGTAGACTGATAGATTTTAAAGCTGGTAGAGTCTTGAAATGACCCTTTCTTCTCTGCAGCAGGGAAAATCTAATTTGTTTTTCATGTTAGAATATATTAGGCTCCTATTTCCTGTGTGCACATCTGTGAGCCAAAGAAAGGTAAACTTGAACCAGGAGCAATAACGTTTAAATGATTATTCAGCAACATAAAATCCAAACATCCAACTTACAAGAAAATCCATATTCATTCTGGGTTCTCTGTTCAGTTGAAATAGGATAAATGAAACCTTGAAAAGAAAAAAAAATGAAACAAAAAATGGGAACAAAATCAAATGAATGAGGGAAACAAAAGGGGAAGCATGAGAAATGGTTTAATTAAAAGGAACGGAAAAGAAACTATGGTCCTTTAAAATTCTGGTTCAGTACAGAATTATGATTTTGCATCTCCTGTCTGCTGTGGAGTCCCACTAAGAATTAATAAAGAGGCAGATTGAATTTCAGAGCGAAAACTGGTCTCGAGTCACTAACTTTGGAGTGCTTAAAGTCTTTCTTTTATTGAGCATAAACTCTAATGGATCTAATTCATTTCAGACATCAAGGGTCATTAGCATAAGGAAAATCTTTTTTCCCTTATCCCTGCCATATGCTTTAATTCCCATGACATAGTCTGTAAGGCTCTAAACAGTTTTTTCCTTTTTTATTTAATCATAACAGCTTGCTCTTGGCCTAATAGAACTAAAGAAGACCTGTCATCATTGGTCAAAGGTTAAATACCCATTTACTAAGCTGTGCTGAGACCACCTCTCCACCCCCCTCCATCACAAATCTACTTTTTGGATTTTCTGTTGTTTCCTGGCTCTTTTATTTAATAGGAATCCAATAGGTAGTGCCCAGGGACTGAACAGTTTGGCAATGCAATGCAAACAGGATGCTTTTTATTTGAAATCATTTGGAAATCAATAGGGCCTAGAGGTTATAAGGTTATTTATATATGGGCTTCAGAGGAACAGTGAAAATTGTGCAAAATAAAAATCATCTCAATGGAAAATGCAGAAATAACACCAGCTATTTTATTTTTCTTTCTTTCTAGTGCATTCTGAAGTTGGGAAATAACAATAGTAACAATAACACAATACTAATAATAATAATAATGTGAAGGAGAGAAAGATAGGGAGAAATCATACAAAAAATGTGCAACACAAACTTTTTGAAATGCAAAATCTGTGTAAAGTTTCTAAGTATAACTTGGAACGGGCACCCACAGTCCCCAAGATTTAATCTTCTATAACATATGAATTAATCAAAGGATACAGCACCATTTTTGGAGTAATCAAATGAAGGTGAATAAGAAGCATGTGAATTAAACCTTCCTAGTAATAGTCAAGGGCAAAAAAAAAAAAAAAATAGGGAAGCTCCAAGAGTCACAATTAATTGGTTCAAAATGAAAGGTCTGCGAAGCTTTAATGCTAAAAGCAACTCTAAATCGTGCCTCAGGTAGAGCTTCTGTAGTTTGCAGAACTCTCAGTTCTTACAAGCTATTTACCTATTTTGGGGGAACTAATTCTGGAGAAACATGCAGTGCCACCTTAATGAAATAGAGGTTTGCTGTTGCACAGACAGGTCTGCTCTGAATTAATTTTTAATGTTTTATTTTAGAGCAATGTTTGCAACCTCCTACTCAGTTTTATAAATATTATATTCCTTATTCCAGTTGTCTGAGTCCATGTATTATATTACGTTGGATTTTCATTTTTAAACACCTCTGTCTGGTAATAACCTCTTTCCATTTGTATTCTGTGAACTCAATAAAAAGGACATCTGAGACACACGCGGGCTTTATTTTTGAAACCCAAAGCCTTAAGACAGAACAAGCTGGAAAAGAAGAACAAATAACGATGCCATGTCTTAGAGGTGATGATGTCAAATAGAGGAATGTCAAAAGACTTATTTTTTGCAGGCAAGAGGGCAAGGAAATGAGTATAAAACAGGATATTTGGAAATGTTCTGATGTTCATCCTGAAAATCTTGCTAAGGATTAGCATGGGCCTACTCGAGTAAGCAGAAGAGCTGTGTCTTATAAAAAGGGAAGTGTATCTCAAGAGAGATGTAACATGGTCTGAATTTTCTCCCTGTAAAACAGTTCTGGGTCTTCCCTGGCTTATGCTTCTACTTTCCAAAAGAATTCCTGTTTTTGACCGGCCGACCAAAGAACAATAGAAAAGAACTTTACAGTTTTAAGTCCAACTTTCATATATTTATGTAGATTTCAACTGCTCAATAAATATTTTTGTGCCTGATGGTATTTTTCTGAGACTTACAATTTCATTCCATGCACAGAATTGGCATTCATTCCTTCATTCATTTAATAAATACTCTTTAAGCCTATTATATTCTGGGTTCTATTCTAGACTTGGGTACTTTCCTGTTTTCATGGAGGTTCCAGTCTAGGTTAACAAAAAATAAGCAAGGAAACAAACAAACAAAGAGATCATTTCAAATACTGAAAAAGTTCTTTTAGAAATAAAAGGACATAATGTGATTGGAGATATAGGGATGGCTAACTTAGGGAATTAGGGGAGAATTTTTTACTGAGATGAAATTTGAGCTATATAGCTTGAAGAAAGAATAGGCCAAGTCAAGATCAGGAGACAATAATATTTGATGAAGAGGGACATTAAATTTGAAGTTTCTGACCTAAAAACAGAGTGTTTAGAGAGCAGAAAGGCAGAGAACGTGAGCACCGGATCCCGCAGGCCTGGTGGTCCACAATGGGAAGTTTTCAATTTTATTCCAAGTGAAATGAAAATCCTGCAATCGAATGCAATTTTGAAAAAGAATCACTTTGATTTCTCTGTAGATAATGAATTGCAAAAAGATCAAAGTGACAGGATTTTATGGACGGTTTCCGTAACACATAGCTTGGGAGATGTCCATCAATAAGCATATCAACATAGTTGATGAAATATTTGTATTTGAGATTGTTCTAAAATTAAATCAAATCAAATTAAAATATTAAAAAAATAATAAAAGTATCATTCACTCTTAGTTATCCCTCATAGCCAATGAGAACCAATTTGGGCAGACTGTTATTTTTCTATGTGGCAAAATTTAAAATAGAGCAATATTAAGTGTACCCACCAATGGTTCAACACCTCAATTTACTCTGCTATGGAAACACAGATAATTGGTTTTGGAAGGCATCACTGCAAAACTTTTTCCACCTTTTTCATAACACTTCTGCGACTGAGGAAATAAAACATCAATGAGGAGACAAGAAGAGACTAGAATATGGGGATTGCTATTCTATCCGCTAAACGAGAGTAACACAGAATCATTTTCTAGAGTTTGTTTTCATGCTTCTCTATCTGATCTGTCTCTCACGGAACAACAGGGGACATTTTCTTCAGCTAACGAGGTGACCCTACTGAGAGCAGTCTTAACAATAACAAAAAATAACATCTCCGGCAGAACATAGTGCAAAATCATTGTTTTTAGCATCGCTACCGACAACCTGGTCCAGAAGTTAAAGATTTCAGTTAACTTTCCTGCTACTTGAAAGCAAGCTAGCCTGAACAAGCACCAGGGTTGCTGGCCAAAAAGCAGTGAAGCACTGAGTTTCCAGTCTCATGAACTTCATGAGTTTGAATCCAGCCTCTGTCACTTCTTAGCTGTGACAGTTTGGTCAAACTACTTCTCTCAGCATCAGTATTCTAATCTGTGTCAAGGGATATGGATATTTATTTCCACAAAAGAAAAATGAGATTTGTAAAGTGCTGGTACATTGCAAGTCATCAATAAGTGACCAACGATGATACTGCTATTATGATGACACACAATACTAGGGCACACCAAGAAGCTGGGTTCTTAGGGATTTTATCTGTAGAGTTGACACAGTCTATTATTTAATGACTAACCTTAGAAAACATGTTTGAATTTCAGGTTCCCCAGTTATGACAGAAACAAGGAGCCCAGTTTTTCAGAGAAACCATGAGCAATGCACTCTTTGAAGTACTATATACTCTTTCACCCACTTCGTTTAAAAGAAGTTTGTGCCTGGCTTTTGTGGCTTCTGGCAAAGATACAGAAGCATGTTTCAGAAGCAAATTTCCAGGGCCAGAGTGCAAACGGATGCTAAAAGGGTTTCTCAACCAGAAGTGGAGCCATTTCTCAAGGGTGTGTTTGGAAGTGGGGCAGGGGTGGTGTTTTTTTGGTTGTCATAATGACCAGAGGGTTGTTTTGGCATTTTGAGCGTGAGGGCCAAGGATACGGAATGTTCTGCAATGGGAGGAATAGTCTTGCCCATGAAAGAACTTTCTGGAACAAAATGCACCTCCATTGATAACTTTCAAAATCACCTCTTTTGGACTGACAGGAGAAGCAGAGGCATAGGGGCGTGAGGAAGTGAGCAAGACTGGCTTCTACCCAGCATGGCAGCCTCAGTAACTGACCAGAGGGACCCAACCGCAGAGCGGTGCCCTGCTTATACTCTATGACCTCTTTCTTTATTATTTATATTTTTAAAGGAAATTTATTTTTTTTAAAGAAGAGATTTGCCAGACCTGGGGGAATAGGGACTGGAGGAAGTTTGATTATGGAGAGAAACTTTCAGGGAAAGTACACACCAGTCTGAAAAATTAGAGCAAGAGTAGGCTGTGTCTTAAAAAAAGTTATTGCAATGCTCTTTTCACTAGAAAGCCATCCCATAATTGCTCGCAACACAATTTTAAGAGTTATCTCTTGTCCAACCGTTTTTTAGAAAAGGAGACTGAGTCTCAGAGGTGAGAAATGATATTTTCAAAGGTATCCACAGTGTTGAAATTCAACCAGACAAAATGTGGTTTCAACCTTCCTATCAGTAAAAATCGATGATGTATAGGTTTTGCATTGTCAGACTTTGGGGGCACCTTTCACATTTGTGTTTGCTGTGGATTTGGATTGTTACTGTAACTGTTTTATGGCTGGCAGTGGGAAAGTGACTTGAGGAAAGAGTGACTTTTTCTAATTTGCATAAGGTCATCTTTTAGACTAGCCATCATTGAATTTGGATGCCCAAATTTTTTTTGGATGCCATCATCCAAATTTGGATGCCCAAATTGTTCAGGGATGTCCAACTATTATGAAAGATCAGAGACCATATCCAAGTAGCTTAAAAAGAAAAGACAGTGTCCTTTGGTTTTTATATTGCAGGAAGTAACACTATGTTATCTTTACATACATGGTCAATACCCAGTAATTGATCAATAAAATGCTTGAAAATAGCCTAGTTGGTGTGTTTATATGCAGAAGTCTCAGAAACAATGCCAGAAACTAAATGTAAATCTTCATTTTCCCAATAAATAGCAATTACTTTTATATTTCTAGTCTTTCGCCATTTTTTTTTCTCTTTATACGATAGGAGTAGTAGATGAAAGCCAAAAATGACCCACGGTTTATGATTAAGTTTTTTCAAAAATATAATGCAAGCTATTTTTATGCTATAAATAATACTTTTGTTGAAATAATTATCATGCAAATAGGCTGATGGGAGAAATGTCTTAAATTCTGAACATCATTGGGCAGATTTAAATTTCTCAAAACCAAGGCAATGCTCTCATTAATGTGCAGACCCTCAGGATGTTGGAGTTAAAAAAGATCATTGATTGGAACTTCCTATTTTAACCCCTTTGAGCACAGTGTTAAAGGGACTTGTCTAACAAGACAAAATTGGTGAAACAGCACAGCTAGGGTTAGATCCCAGCCCAGGGGCTATGACCCCAGGCTCCATGTAAGTACTGTGTGAGCAATGATTAGTAGATTTAAATGAAGAGAGACAAGGAAATAATAGAAAAGGGCTTGATAGGTTCCTGGCTTAATTTGTAATTCAGTGATTGAAGGAGGTAACACTACTGATTCAGACTGTAAAATACCTCTCCATTTGTAACATTACCATTAATATTCATGAAATTATTATAAAGCTAAAATAACATAGAGAGGTTTTCTCTCTTAATGAACCAAATTCCTAAGTGTCTTTTGTTTCCAGTGTGGAATAAGTGAAGAGATGCACCAAGCCTTTGTATTTCTACTCTAATGTAACTGAAGAGCCCTGCTCGAATTCTGTAGTTCTTAATGCATGATAATCACATCGTATTTGGCATGAAACACTACAATAAGTAAATTTTTAAAGGAGAAACATCGTTTCCCTCAAAAATAACATCAGGAAAAAATAAATAAATGTAAATAATTGGAGAGATTCTAATACATCAGAAGAAAATCCCATTTTAAAACAATAAAACCTGACAAACACTTACTTCTAGCATCCAACAGCCTTCATGGAAACAAGCTTACAAATGAAACAGATTTGATTTCATATGTTTGTGAGTGTTTGGTGGGCTATTTTAATTCTATGCCTCAGTTTCTTCCTCTGCAAAAGAGAACTATTATATAAGGGATTATGAAAAGCCCTGTTGTAAGGTTATTTTTTTCTACCTTCTGGGTGTTAATCGAATTGAACTCAATTCGGTTTTGTTGCAGTTTGGCTATGTCTACTACGTCTAACATAGTAGACTGGAGTCAGAAGCAACTTATGCCCGAGCCTAAAATCAGTGCATTAGGTGATCATTAAATAAAGTTAAAGTTACACTGGAAAGTCCTGTAAACTATAACACACACAACATGGTCATTTTTATGCCCTCCAAAGTTAGAAAACCACTGATCCAGATTCAAGGAATACCCAAAAGGAAAGTCTCTACGTAGATGTCTGGGAATTAAAACTGTCTTTAATAACACATTAGCTATCAAATCCCTGGCCAAAAGGGAAATGAGTGGAGTTTTAGAAGGTGTACCTGCTTGTCTTCAAGGTTTACTCGTTATATTTCAATATGGAGCTACTTCTATGACCTTAATACACGTAAAATAGATTTTATGATACTCTGAGGATTAAGTATAATAGAGGACTGACGCATATCTTACACATGGGTTAGTATGATACAACTTATTATGACATAAGTCAATTGCTATTTATAAAGGCATTAAGTGTATCTATAAAAGTACATATTTTTGAATCACAAAGTTTCTGGTTATTTTTAATCATATTAATTTGCTTTACATACATCAGACTACTTCATAAGATCTTTCTTCAATTTATAATCCTATCATTAGAAGAATCTATGTTCCAGAAGGATCTTTCCCTCTCCTTGACCTGGCTGGTGGGGGGGAGGGGGGAGCTTCCTTTTTGCCAGTGATTTTACACTGAGCCCAAACACGACATTTTTCTCACCCCAATTACATTTCTTCTGATGCAAACATTCTTATTAAAACCTCAAGGGCCATTTGAAATAAACATGTCCAGATTTTCTTTTTTCCTGTTAGGTCGGTTCTTATCTAGCAAACCTATCGGGGCTGAACTAATGATGTCAAAGGTCAGGTCTGTCAAAGACACCCTGGGTCATTTATTATAATTTACCACTCTTCTGAGG
Organism: Mirza zaza; assembly: GCA_008750895.1. NCBI lineage: Eukaryota > Metazoa > Chordata > Mammalia > Primates > Cheirogaleidae > Mirza > Mirza zaza. Next base: position 17,671 of record VSMD01043401.1, read on the forward strand.
GTTAATTTATTGATGAAGCTTACGGAACTCCAAATAAATGAATCCATAAATTCTAGGATGTGACAACAACAACTGAAAATAACATTTGCTTATCACTGGTGTCAGTTACCTAAATCGCCATGGTCATTTACTGGCCCTGCCTGCAAAGGACAGTGGCGTGCCATGAAGCTGGGCCATAATCCTGTTCCTAACAGCAATCAGCCACACCCTTATGAAAAAGGATATTGGATAATTAACATCCCAGGATGTAAGAGTCTTATCTCATGACTCACAGCAGATGAAGCATAAATGTCTGGAGTTTAACTAATAGTTCAGTAAAATCAAACGCACAGATCAGCTGCCCAAGTGTTTTTACGTAGTAGACTCCATTCCTAACAATGCTCCTTAGTCAAGAATAATAAAGTATTAAATCCAAAGGGAATGATATTAGAATCCTTCCATGGTAGTAAAGACAGCTGACAGAAGAAATAAAATGATGAAGAATCCTGATGTAAGGTAGCTGGATTTCTAGAATATATCACCCTGTCTGCTAGATTGTTAGACAAAGAGAAAAATTTAGCTTATAACCCTGGACCTGCACCTGAGTGACCTTGAAGGAGTCCCTGCTTTGCTGTGGCTGCTGTATGGTGGCACCTTTTTTTTTTTTTTTTTTTTTTTAAGACAGTCTTGCTCTGTCACCCGGGCTAGAGTACTGTGGCATCAGCCTCGCTCACAGCAACCTCAATCTCCTGGGCTCAAGCAATCCTCCTGACTCAGCCTCCCGAGTAGCTGGGACTACAGGCATGTGCCACCATGCCCGGCTAATTTTTTTTTTCTATATATTTTTAGTTAGCCAATTAATTTCTTTCTATTTATCGTAGAGACGGTGTCTCGCTCTTGCTCAGGTTGGTTTCGAACTCCTGACCTTGAGCCATCCCGCCACCTCGGCTTCCCAGAGTGCTAGGATTACAGGCGTGAGCCACCTCGCCCAACCTAATGGTGACACCTTTTTTGATCCCCTCAGTTTCCTTTCCATCTAAGAAGCTGAGGACCTTGCATTCATTTTCTTACACTAACACTTTTGGGGCTCCGTAGCTGTTCATGAGGTTTCTGTGAGCTAAAAATTTCTAACTATGAGTACATCCTTGCTTTAAAAGGAGGAAAATGTTTTAGAAGAAAGGAAAAAAAGCAAAAGCAAACCACACTTATTATATTAGAGACAATGGAGCTCTGTGCTAGGCAGGCAGTCCATGTCTAGAATATTCATTTGCCAGCTGGGGCACTGAACGTATCAAGAGCTATAGAAACAGAGCTATGACATCAATTTCTTCCAGACTATAGATAAAAGCATCCACTGTCTAACACTCACAATTATACTACCCTATCAAACTGCTGTGTTGATAAGGATTTCAGTGGGAACTGACTTGCACATTTTCACACACCTACCACGTGAGTTATAAACACATCATTCTAAAGTCCAGGAATGACTCATTGTAAGGTAGATTACTTCCCGACATTCAATGCACCTGGGATTCCTGGGCCATGGTATACAGTGTGTCCACGCCCCAATTTACACTTGGAGAGTTCTGCTACTTCCTTGAGAATTACTTGAGAATTAATGGAAGAGCCGTGTGACATGCAAATTTTTTAATGAGGAGAAAGTGCTACATTTGCAGAAAGCAGAACACTTTCATTTCCCAAAGTCAGGAAGTTCACTGAGGCAGACACAATGCCAGACAGTTCTTGTTTGTAAATTGCAATTTTTAATTTGTCTACTGTGGCATAAACCTTCTTCGGCAAGGAGTAATTCTGAATTCAGATTTGAGCTATTACCTATGCCCATGTGAAACTCCGAACTTAACAATTGGACTAAAAACTAAAGTCCATGGGAATAGTTTCAGTAATGTAATAATCTAATCTAGTATATTCATAAATATATATATATAAGCTGCCATTTCTGGACCAGACAGTACAATGTATTACTTTGGCAGTAATATTAATGCTATGCCAGAAAAATCCAAACATATTGGTAAAGGAAACTATAATTTTCACTCTAAAATACTATAATTATACAATGCGGAATATCTCTGTGGTTTTTATCACTGAGGAAATCAATAGTAGTATAGCCTACAATTCTCTGTTGGGCTAGAGTAGATATAGGAGGATAGATGAAAGAGTTTATCAGTAGGGATCATTCCTATAGCAAATCAGAGCTGCAGAAAGAAACAGCTTTTTAAATGAATGGTTTTAACCCAAACGCCAAAATATTTCAGTCTAACGAGACTTGGTTAAGACATAAACAAATACAAACAAATTCTTTAAAAACCGTCTTGCAGCCTTATTCCTAGTCCCTATTACACATGTACTTCAGGCCATCATTATTGGCAAATATCCAATCATAAGGAAAAAATTCAACTGGATTGAGGATTAAAATAGCAATCTTCTGCGCTTGTTTTAAAAATTTATGTTTTATTAACATTATTTCCTTTAAATAAACTAAATCATACCCACATCATAATTTCTAACACAAATCCAGAATTTTCAAGGGGTTATGAAGATGTTATTACTAAAAGTTTCTTGCAAATTGATGTATCTACCTGTAGAAGAAATGTTTATGACTTTTATATACATTTCACATTCTGTGGACACTGGTTTGGTACCAGTCATGAATTAGGAATAAATAGCTTATGTTTTGAAAGTCATGTTGTGACTCTTTAAGAAGTTGAAGATTCCCTTTTGTCCACTCTGATAAAACTGAGTAATGATTCCCTGCTTTGGAAAGAACGTCAGCCCCTCCATGGAAATCACCAAATCACCCCCTTGCTCATGGGAAAGCAATATTGTGTGTCATTTGTTAACTGGACATAGTTATTTTCATTCTGGTTCCTGGAAAATTAGCTTTTCTCATTTTTGAGAGAGAGAGAGAGAGAGACAGAGAGAGAGAGAGAGAGAGAGAGAGAGAGAGAGAGAATTAGATATTTCTATAGTATTGCATTTTTTCGTTCAAAGATTTCTTCATTGCTAACATTTTCTTTAAAGAAATTCAAATGGTTCAACCTCAGGTCCCATAAGTGTCCGCAGTTTGCTCAAACTGACTTACTTTGCATGCAAAGCCCATCCGTGCAGTTCTTGGATTGCAAGACGAGGCCATCGCAGTCCTTGCCTCCGTTCTTGGGGGCTGGAGCCGTGCACTCTCTCCTGCGCCAGTGGGTGCACTCTGTCCCACAAGTAGACCACTTGCTCCATGAGGTCCACCTGCCATCCACTGCCATGAAAAAGTACAACAGGTCAGAGGGGGAAGCAGCTGCTTGAGGAGTGAAAGGAGCAAAACTCAAGTATACCAAAACAACGCAAAAAATGGAAGAAAATGCCCCACCAAGAAGCATGCATTCATTTAAATGCTGTGCAGGTGCACGTGCTCTGAATCAGTTGGGTTCTGTGTATTTTTCTGACAGGTGTGTTACTGTATCCTCACTGACCAAGCCAAAGGAAGCTTCATGGGGCTACACAGAAACCAAAGTCATCACCAAGAGCTACATAAAAGTAGGTCATGCTAGTGCCCTGTTTTTCTATTCACAGGGAAGCTTCTGGATTTTACACTGAAAATTAGGGGGCCTCTCTTTGGATTGAAGCTTCCAGCATTCATAGTGTCATGTAGACAGTAAAAATAAACTTGTGTAGGAGTTGGGGGAAGAGGTGGGTACAGTAGGAAAGACATCCATCCATCCATCCATCCATCCAATCTCTCTATCGTTGTATCTTACATACCTGTGGGTTCCTAACTCCCAGGTTACAAACTAGTACTGGCCTGTGGCCTGTTAGCAACTGGGCTGAACAGCAGGAGGTGATCGGTGGGCCAGCAAGTGAACCTTCATCTGTATTTACAGCTGCTTCCCATCGCTTGCCATTCCCATCCCCCTCTCCTTCCCCCAGTCCATGGAAAAACTGTCTTCCATGAAACTAGTCCCTGGTACCAAAACGGTTGGGGACCGCTGTTGTCATCCAGACTGCTTGATTCTGCAGAAACCTTCCTTCTGCAATGTTGTCTTCAAAAGACTATATTATTTTTCATTTATTGTTTGATGATTTCATTATTTGATAATGTATCCATTTCTATTTTTTTTATTTTAAAAATAATATTTAGGTGAGTCCCTAATTTTTTTTTGTGATTCAGTCATTTAGAATTGACTTGCTTCCTTCCTAAATTTGGTGGCTGGCTTGTCAGTGATTTCACGATAGTGAGTTCAGATAGCTCCATTTTAAAATATACAACTTATCTCACAGTTTGAAAAAAAATATATAGTAAATTTCAGTCATACTTTAAAATGTATCCTTTTAAGCTTCTCACAAAATAGGATAAAACTGTTGAAATAAGAGTTTAAAAATGCTTAATTTTCCCTGAAATACACACATAATTATGAATATCTAGGAGTCAATGGAAAACAATGCCAAACACCATTTATTGACCATCTTAACCTTTTATATCTACATATTGATAGAAATAATATCAATTTTAATAGTCTACATAGTTTGGGAAATCTATAGGATTTCATATTTAAATTATTGTGTAAATATATATCATCTGCATATAGGCATAAACATGCCCACATGATAAAATGATGAAAACATCAATATTTCAATCACATAGAATTGGCTATACAAGCAACCACTTGTAGCAAAGACATTTGCTTTTACTTAGATTATCCCAGTGTACTGAAATATACATGCACACACTTACTTCTGTTTAAACTCAAACTCATCAACTCAAACTCAAATTGTGAGAATCAGCCCCTAGGTAAAATACAGGAGAGTACAAAATAAAATCTGATATTCTAAGCCTAGCTAAGTGTCAAAATTTGTTCCATAAATAAAAGCTCTCAAAGTGCTCGGTGTGGAAGATTGTTTTGATACTTGGAAATCAAGACTTGGGAATGTAAAATGTAGATTATTTTTTTTTATCTCCAGTTCATTTGTCTAGCCCATCTCTGAGAAAGGTTCTATTAAAGAATAAACAAAACAAAATTAGGCAAAATAAAGAGAAGCAAGCAGGCTGTGTCTCTAAATACTGGGATGAATAGCACAATAGCTACCCCAATGAGTCCACTAAATTTGTGGATTATCTCAAAATAATTTAGCTTAACTTTGGAATATATCATATAACTAGGCATTTTAATGGTTTTGGTTTTGGCAAATAATATCTTCAATTTACGTGGGGATAAGAGATATGGTGATACAAGATACATGAGAAAGGTGCTAAGAGGCAGAAATGAGCAATCTTGCTATAGGTACCACTGCAAATAACGCACAAAACAGATGACCAGCACAGATAAGGAGCTAACCACATTGTATTTTCAAAACCCATTATCCTATGTGTGAACAACAAAGCTCTGCCTTCCTTTTCATTCATTCCAAATGTTTTATTTGCCCTTGCCCAGAAAAATGACACCAAATATCAAATATTTCAGTCTCAAACATTTTCCAAATTTCAATTCCAATTTAATTTTCACGGTTTTCTGAAGATCAAACATTGTTATTCCTAAAATGTGTGGCTTTCAATGCTGTTCAAATCCCTTGAATTACAGAACCTGCAAGCTTGGCTCCAGTAGTTTTGTTGAATAATACAGAAGAATTGAGTTCATGAGTGTTTAATATCCTGTTTTAAACTATTAGGTTGGTGCAAAAGTAATGGGGGTTTTAGCATTGTTGAAATTTGCCATTTGATATTGGAATCCATTCTTAAGTGAATGTAGTTATGTCACACATCATTTTAATGCACATTTTCTCGCTTTACATTTTTTTGCTTGTTGTTTATTTGATATGTATGTTAGACTATGGAAAAGATGTTAGACAAAAAACAAATTCGACAGATTTTCTTATTCGAGTTCAAAACAAGTGATAAAGCAGACAGACAACTCACAACATCAACAACACGTTTGACCCAGGAATTTCTAACAAATGTACAGTGCAGTGGTGGTTCAAGAAGTTTCGCAAAAGAGATGAGAGCTTTGAGATGCGGAGCATAGTGGCTGGCCATCGGAACTTGACAATGACCAACTGAGAGCAATCATTGAAGTTGATACTCTTACAACTACACGAGAAGTTGCAGAAGAACTCAACATCAACCATTCTACAGTTGGTCAGCGTTTGAAGCAAATTGGAAAGGTGAAAAAGCTCAATAAGTGGGCGCCTCATGAGCTGATCGAAATAAAAAAAATCATAGTCTTGAAGTGTCATCTTCTCTTATTGTATACAACAACAACCAACCATTTCTCAATTGGATTATGACATGCGACCAAAAGTGGATTTTATAACACAACCTGCAACAACCAGTTCAGTGGTTGGATCAAGAAGGAGCTCTTCCCAAAGCCAAATTTGCATCAGAAAAAGGTCATGGTCACTGTTGGATGGTCTGTGGCTAGTCCAATCCACTACAGCTTTCTGAATCCCAGGAAACCATTCCATCTGAGAAGTGTGCTGAGCAAATCGATGAGATGCACCGAAAACTGCAATGCCTGCAGCTGGCATCGGTCAACAGAAAGGGCCCAATTCTTCTCCATGACAAAGCCTGATTGCATGTCGGAAGACCAAAACTTCAAAGCTCAACGAATTGGGCTATGAAGTTTGGCCTCATCTGCCATATTCACCTGACCTCTAGCCAACCGACTACCACGTCTTCAAGCACCTTGACAACTTTGTGCAGAGAAAACGCTTCCACAGTCAGTAGGATGCAGAAAATGCTTTCCAAGAGTTCATTGAATCCTGAAGGACGGATTTTTATGCTACAGGCATAGACAAACTTATTTCTCATTGGTAAAAAAATGTGTTGATTATAATGGTTCCTATTTTGATTAATAAAGATGTGTTTGAGCCTAGTTACAATGATTTAAAATTCATGGTCCAACACCGTAGTAACTTTTGCACCAACCTCATATTAATATTTTGCATGTTTAGGCAACAAAGTTAAGTATTCTTATGGAGGAAAATACTTGATTTCCCAGTAATGTAAACACTGAGTGGAGGATAGATTTGAGTAATGCTGATCACACATTCAAATCAAGAGTAAGGCCTGTGTTATCTATCCTCTAAGACGTATTTCTAGAATGGTAAGAGATATCTGGATTGAGAGGATTGGTTTATTTACCTGGGCACAAGGTAGTACAGGCTATTTTCTGCACGCTCTGGCCTTCGCAGAAGGCACCGCCATTGAGGGGGGCTGGGTTGGTGCAGGTCCTTGTACGTTTCTGGTACCCTCGTCCACAACGACTGTTGCACACAGACCACTCTGTCCATGTGGACCAACCGCCATTGACTGAAAGGAAACAATAACAAAGTGGATTACACACGTGTGCATGTGCACAGAGAGACATACAAACCATACGCCACTCATAAACAAAAAGTCATCTCCCAAGTGACCATTAAAAAAATCTAAACTTCCAAAGCTAGAAGAGACCCTAGATGTCATTTATTTCCTCCAAAGTTTTATCATATATGGCTGAATGATCTAAATATAGAGGAAAAGCTATTTACCAAGATTTACTCACCTACTCAGAAAACCAAACAGGACTGCGTTCTTTTCCTTGGCCAATGTTCTTTTAAGAAAAAAATACATCTCCTTCCCTAGTCAAGCACCCAAAATTACTTTTGACAGCTTATCTCAAATAATAAATGTTTACATCCTTATGCCAAGGCTGCAAGTGGAGCCCCAGCATGGGGACTCAATCATTTAGCCTTTTTCAAAAATAGATGATTGATTATTTTTCTTTGGCATATGTAAACTCTACAGCCTTTTAAGGGTTATGATAACCACTGAACCTGGTTAAAAAAATAAAATCTTATAATATTGGAGTTATGTTATAAACAAACGGCTATTTGATTGAATTGGCGCTCAGCTGATATAACTGAAATGGGCCCCGATTTTGTGTATAAAGACTAATTTATGATGCTTGGTGAAGCTGTCAGTGTATGCGTGATTGCAAAACCTTCTCTCCAACACCGTGCAAACTATTCACTTCTGGAGAGCACGCTCTAGAAAACACAGATTTTTTTTTTAGCATTTCAATAATGTGAGTCAATGCAATCCTTACAATTAAGAAATTTCTAACAAAAATTACTTGTTAGTAGTTAAAACATGAAACAACCAATATATGCATCTGTTCCTGATACTAAAGAAGGGTGTTGGCCATTCAACCAACACAGATACTGTATGTGCACATCATTTGCTCAACATCTTGTTTTCTAGAAACCTACCCAACAGGGAATAATCATGAATATGCTAAATTTACAGACACAGAAAAGGTATGTTTCACAGCAGAGTTTTGTTTTCCATAAAGATTAATAATTAGAAACAACTGCCATGTTCAAAACAAGAAAATGGCAAAGTAAATCGAATACATTCATATGACTGACTCCTAGACAGCCACTAAAAATTATGCTGTAGAAGGCTACTTACTAACACATGAATATTTCAATGTTATGTTTTAATTCAGAGTAATGTATATGTATACATTATGTATAATATAGTAATGCATCTGTATATATTATTTTAAATTTATAAATACATATGCATTATAATTATTATAATATAATACTTATATTGTATATCCTTTATTTTTAAATCCTATCAATACCTAGAAAACAATAGTAGTGTGCATATCAATTTTTTAAAATGCTATCTCTGGATGACAGGATTATAGCTATTTTCTTCTTGGACCTTTTCTGTCTTTTCCAAATTCTCTAATGGATATATTATAATTGCAATCTAAAAATGATATTAACAAAAATATATAAGACAGACTGTAAATGTGAAATACTGGTTAAATCTATATTTTCTGGGGACTCCTGGTGAGCTCAACCCATGAACCCTGGACAACTTACTTTTTAAGTTATGTGTGAAAGACAAGCAGATGGTTGATAGGGTTTCAGTTAGTGTTCCGAAAACCAACTTAACCTGCTCAACTTTACAAAACTCCACATGTCATGGAAATGTCAGTATAAACTGCTTACTAGCACACTGGTAAGCTGGTATTTGGGGTTTAGGATATACGTACTTCCCTTCTAGCATTTTAATGACAAATGAATAATAAGGAACTTCCAGAGACAGGAAGATCTTTGAAGATCCTATGCTTATTCCCCCTTCATTTTACAGAGAAAGAGACAAGGGCCCAGAGAATCCTGTTTAAAAGATCATCTGAGATCAGTTAGTGGCAGAACCCAAGATTCCTCACTCTTAGTCCAATGCTGTTTTCATTACTCTAAATACTTATTTGTGTTTTATCTTTCCTAAAGAAAATATACTGCTTGCATTTATGGATACTGAAAGATATCCAATACTATATGATAGAAAGGAAGGGATTGGCATGTGTATTAAACATCCATATAATACATCTATATATACTCTGCCTTCATTAGTTATTTATGACTGGTACATGCTGTGATTATGCCCTGATTTTGTTGCATTTCAAATGCTGTTAATCAATTTCAGGCCATTTCAAAACTGACAAAAAGTAGGAAACATTTTATTGTGACTTAAGAAAGGCAATTGCTTATAATTCAACATAGCCATTATCTGGACTGGGAAATTAAACCTCAGAGTAATTAGAGGATTAAAAAAAATTGTATGCATCTGTCCTGTAATTAAAGCGACAGTTTTAAAGCAGCACTACATTCATCCTTTGGAATATTGTAGTGGTTTTTCTATTCTCGTAAGCACACATCCATCTGAATGGTATTATAGGGGAGGCAAAATTTTACCTCTCCCCTCTTAGGATTTTTTCGAATGGGCCTGAGAATAAATTGCCATAAGACATATCAAAAGGAGAAAAGCATACAGAATTATTTAATGCGAGAAGTATGTGGCGCAGAAGATTTCATAAGTAAATGGAGTCCCAAAGATGAAGTTAGCATTGAACACTCATATATTGAATTGGACAAAGGGTAGTTAATTGTGAAAAAGTGTAAGAGAAGATTGTGAGTTATTTTAATAAGATCTGTAAAGAATTCTCTTGTTTTGCTTGGCGCGGTGGGTCAGGTCTATAATCCTAGCACTCTGGGAGGCCAAGGAGGGAGGATCGCTTGAGCTCAGGAGTTTGAGATCAGCCTAAGCAAGAGACCCCCGTCTCTATCAGAAATAGAAAATTAGCTGACCATGCTGGTGGACAGCTGTAGTCCCTGCTACCCGGGAGGCTGAGACAGGAGGATTGCTTGAGCCCAAGAGTTGGAGGTTGCAGTGAGCTGTAATGACACCACTGCACTCTAGCCTGGGCAACAGAGAGAGACTCTTGTCTCCAAAGAAAAAGAGAGAGAATTCTCTAGGTCTCAACTTCCCCTAAATCTAAAGTTTCTCTCCTTGATGCTAAGAATGTTACTTTCTTTCTAGAATAGGGGGGGCATCTTTCACTTAGGAATTCCCTCTCCTGTTTTATACAGAAGGAATGTCACAGTGATCTTGTTACCTGCTTTTTTTCAAGTACTTTTACCTCTAAAAAAATTAGTCAATATGGCTGCCAGAGTGGCATATTTTGGGGCGCCATATTCTTAATTCCTTCAATACTATCTGCAGTAAGTAGAGTCATAGGCAGACCACTTATGTGATGGTGGTCACATAGTATTATAATGGAGCTGAACAAGTCCTATCACCTAGTGACATCATAGCCATTGTAACATTGCATTGCAATTACTTTTTTTAAAAAATAAATTTAGGGTGGCCTAAGTGTAGTGTTTATGAAGTCCACAGTGCTATATAGTAATGTCCTTGGCCTTCACACTCACTCACCACTCAAAGACTCAGCTAGAGTAACTTCCAGTGTCACAAGCTCCACTCATGATCACTGCCTTATTTGGGTGTATGATTTTTTTTTATCTTTTATGCCTATTTTTATAGTACCTTTTTCTATGTTTACACATGCTTAGTTACACAAAAACTATTGCGTTACGATTGCCTGCAGTATTGAGTACAGCAACATGCTGTGCAGATTTGTAACCCAGGGACAATGGACTAGACCACATAGCATAAGTGAGCAGAAGGCTGGACCAGCTGGGTTTGTGTAAGTATACTCTATGATATTTGCGCAATGATGACACTACCTAAAGACACACTTCTCAGAATGTACCCCCACCATTAAGGGACGCGTGGCTGTACGATGAATAGTGACTGTCCCTCCTTCATAGTCAATCAGCCACCATGGCTCTGGGGATACTGTGCATCATCACTAAAACAGTGATGAAAAGCTTAGTTATGTCCTAAGACATCACAGACATGGGCATATCGTTCTGGAAGTAGCATAACCTCAAAATACCTCCCAGGGTTGTTTGGTTTCCTCTGAGCCAATGAGTCATCAATAATATGAGGATCTATTATATAGCTAACAACATGAAAATATATAGAGACCAGACTTTCAGTCTACAAAGGAACTGAGCTGGGGGAGATAAAATTGCTTGTGAAATCGCTAGAAAACAACTGAGTGCTAAATTTCCCAGAGAGATAAGAGCATCTATGCTCCGTCAAAATGGGGTATGAAAATGGTACTTCCAGAAAATGACAGGCTTAGAGATGAGGTGCATTCGAAATGACGGGGAGTGGGGAGAAGCTTCCTGAAAAGGCATTTTGTGGGACGGCGCCATATTGCTAGGATTAGGGCCACTTGGCTAAGATATGGCAATCCTTATCTTCACTCTGCATGGCTCTGATGCAATGAGTGGAACAAGCTCTAGGAAGTTAGAATTCCTCAGATCAGCTGCAGTCTTCCTGAGAGTCTGCATTCATCGGACCGAGCCTCGTCCACAGAAGCAGCAGTGGGGTGCTTTATGCATTTGCACCTCCAGAACTCAAGCTAGATCTTGGTGGTGCAGTTCCTGGCTTTGGAGTAAGGGAGACTTTTTCCACCTAATAATAGCACAACTGCAAGCTAGCATGGCTAAGCAACTATAGAGCAACATTTCACTTAACTGCAATCTTATGCAAGCTTCATACCCATCTGCTTCTGTAACCACCAGCTTTTGCTTTTACAAGCATATCAAAACCAGCATATTTTTGACCCCATTTGCTCAGAATTTGAAGACGAGACCCCTCTGAGCCCGCCGGCATAATAAAAGCCTGATTTGCAGTACTCTCGTGTGGCTTTTGGTTTGTTTTCCTGTCCCATTTGCTGTAACACTGGGAAACAGCAGGCGCTCAAATAGGCTCCTTCACTTTCCCAGAAGTTGACTAATAAAGGTCGAGGAATGTCCAAACCTAGTCTTTCTTTATAAGTATCAGGGAGCAAAATGTATCTAAAATAAATAAATTGAGACATAACTCACAGACTGTAACAAATAGTTACTGTCTTTTTTTAAAACGACAGCAGCAAAACCTGACTGTCCTCGTGAGAGGCAATGGACATCACAAATGGGTCCTGAGACTGCAATTTTGAAATTAAAATACCAACGCCAGTGAGAAACCTTAATTAGACGTGAACTAGATTGACACCCTGAAACCCCACTCACCGTAGACTATGACAGTTGCCGTCGTGCTCTTCCTCTTGGCGACAATGTTCTTGGCGACACAGGTGTAATTTGCAGTGTCTGAGAGACGGGCCTGCTTAATGATGAGGTTGTGATCAATAGTAATATAAAAATTCCGATCTTCCACGGGATTGATGATGTCTTCATTTTTCAGCCATTCCACCTAAAGATGCACAAGAAAAATGAATAAGTCCCCAGTAAGGATCCCTTGATGGCTGTCAGTCTTAACCTGTGTTGTGTAATATATACAATGTGGTTTCATGCTGTGAACTTCTGCAGGTTACTAGCGGGAAGTAACTTTTCGAGGTCATGTTAAGTATCACTCACCTGCCAAACATGCTGATTCTGTCTGCACTACATTATTCTCAAATGTCAATGAACCAACTGGGAAATACAGAGTTCACATTGTTTTCACTTTGCCCTGCAGGCAGGAACCCAGAATGAGCACTGCCAAGTTCAGAACCCAATCAAAAATAATAGGATAAAGCATTTCAAATGGAACTCGAACCCTTCGCGATTTGATTTGTTTACTCTTGGCAACTCACCTGCTGCTTCGCAGGAAAGACTATAAAGACTATTTGAAAAAGCTCAGAAGGAATTTTAGACATCATGTAGCTGGAACAAAATAACATCTGGATGATTTACGTGTTGCCTGGCTGAAACATATGGATTAAATATCCCCCAAATATACCAACTTGAAAATGTAGCAAAACACATATTTGGAGATGCAGCTAAGCCAAAATATTTGGGGGAAAAAAAGATTTTCTGCCCACCCTTAATACAATCTGAATAGTTTATAAGTCATAATCAAATGTCTCCATTTATATTTCTCCAGCACTCAAATCTTTGGCTCTTGGTTTGCTTTTGAAGACACATGACCTAAGGCATGATTGTTGAAAACTATTGAATTTATTTCTATGCAAATAACATCAGTATAGCAACAGTGATGTTCTACTTCCTGAATAAAAAAAGGAAAATATACCCATATAACCTGTCCTTCTGGAAGATAAAGTATTTCTTATTCTGGCAGTTACTTTTTTTCCCCCTATGTACAGTTTTTTTCATAAAGCAAAACAACACTGATATTTACCACACTTAAACTTTCCTTTTGCATTAGGGTGAATGTGGATACAAGTAACCTTTAGCCGTGGGGAGTCAATATTGTTGCCATTTCCAAAACCTTAAGGAGCTTCTCGAACTCCACAAGAGGTCTAAAAATTAATCTCTAAATCTGTCAGTGGGTTGAACATTGCACAACTCTAAATTACATTTTACACGGGAACTCTCAAATAATGCTCCTCTAATCCTTGGAAGAGAGGCAAACGTTTAAAGAGAAAAACAAAAATCAACAACAATCCTGAAATACAGAAAACAGATGAGATTGTAGACTAAGTCCACTGTTTATAATGATGTAAATTTTAAAAGAGCTAAACATTCTTGATATTTGCACTCACAGTAGCGAGAAAGAGAATGGAATCCCTCTAAAACAGTGGGCTTTTAAAATATGCATGCTGTTTTCAAACACAGACCGCACTGAGTCAGGGTCATGGCTGGAGGTATCTGATATATAAACTCATACTCATTTGACATGGATTTTCTAGAAGTTTGGCCCTGTGCGTGGTAATATGATATTGCTGGAAGTGAATGGGGAGGAAGTAGTAAAATTTATGCTATCAGAAATCTTGACAATAATTGAAAGTTGACATTAATGGGTTTTGAGACTAATCTTTACCTAGGTTACCAATGCCATTCTAGAAAAAGCTTTCTACTAATAGCAGTCACTGTTGAGCTCTTCTAAGTTGGTCTTGGATCCCATCTGCATTTTTGTGTGCTCAGTGTGCTTTTCTTTCAAGAAGCCACATTGCTCCTCTTCTCTGAAGGACGAAGCTCTTGTACTCATGGATTCTCTTTGTCTGGAAGTGTCTGTGAGATCACCACTTCCCTGTTAGCTATTGACTAACAGCTCTGGAAATATGCTTTCAGTTAGAAATCTAAGTTGTAACCTTTTAGAAGTCCCCTGTGGGGATCAGGCTGAAGCTATATCCCTTGAGACTTCACCTGAATTTCCACCATTACAGGTAGAACATCCCTAATATGAAGATCCAAAATCCAAAATGCTCCAAAATACAAAACTTTTAAAGCACTGGCATGACACTACAAGTGAAAAATTCCACACTTGACCTTGTGTGGCCGGGAGCAGTCAAAACACAGTCACACACAGTTTATCCAGGGTCCCCAAGGGAGTGACGGTGATGGCAAATAACCACAGACTGTGCACATGGGTGGCTGAGACGGTGACACCTTTGCTTTCTGATGATTCAATGGGCACAAACTCTGTTTCATGCACAAAGTTATTAAAAATATTGTATAAGGCCAGGCATGGTGGCTCATGCTTGTAATTTTGGCGCTCGGGAGGCCAAGGTGGGAGGATTGCTTGACGCTAGGAGTTCAAGACCAGCCAGGGCAACGTAGCGAGACCCCATCTCTACCCCCAAAATCAAAAAATTTAGAAAAAAACTTAGCCAGGCATGATGGTACATGCCTGTAGTCTCAGCTACTTGGTAGGGTCATTTGAGCCCAGGAGTCAGAGGTTATAGTGAGCTATGATCATGCCACTGCAGTCCAGCCTGGGTGATAGAATGAGACCCTTTCCTAAAAATAAATAAATAAAAATATTGTATAAAATCACCTTCAGGCTATGTGTATAAGGTTCACATGAAACAGAAATGAATTCTGTGTTTAAATTTTGGGTCCCAACTCCCAGACATCTCATTCTGTACATGCAAATCTTCCAACATCTGCAATCTGAAACACTTCTGGCCCCAAATATTTTGGATAAGGGATACTCAACTTGTTCTTGGCTTCTCCTTTTTCCTTCTGCTTGCTCTCTGCCTACTTTACAGGATTCTCCTTGGAAGCACTTTCTTAAAAAAAACTACTGGCATTTATACCATTGGCTTATAGTTTGCTTCTGGAGAACCTGACTTAAGTCATGGCTGTTCAAAACCATGGTTTCTTCTATGTAAATAATATCAGCTTAACAATAGTGATATTATCCTAATCATAAATGACATAAAGAGATCCCAGGGATATTACAAACCACTTGTGAATACTAAGAGTTTAATACACTGGAAGAAAGAGTTCAATCTGCTTGGTCAACAAAACATTTAAAGAGACTTACATGATCATTGGGTATATGATATTTACTTTTTGAAATGTAACTACACATTTTCCTCAGGTATCTCTGGCCAGTGATGGGGCAGTAAGTCCAACCCGAGCCTCGAGGCCCCCTGCATGGCCCTAGTCGTGCTGTGTAGACCCTTCTGTCTCCTCCCCCATCTACCATTTCAATCATAGAAGCTTTGCTTTTGTTTGTTTTCCACATTGGGTTTGCTTGCATGCCTTTGTTTGAAGAAACAAAGGGTCTTCCAGCTAGAAAATGGCTGGGGGAATGCAGAGGAAAGCCCAGGACTTTTTAAGCTTCTGGCAAGTTCCCTGCAGCCCAGGACTGCCAGCCGGGCCACAGCCCTCTGCTCTGAGGCCACCATCACCATGACAGGCTCAGGTCAGGACTGCAGGCGCGGTGGATGTTTGATTTCCCAAATCCAACATATCACTGGGCCTGGGGGTTGGACAGGTGTCCTCCTTGCTCAGCATGGTCCATTCCAGACCATTCTCTCTAAACGCCTTTGCTTTGAGTCTCATGCCATTGAAATGTATCACCCAATTTCTACATTCTTTGGTAGTCATTTACATACCTCCCAGCTTACAGTCGCTTTATCTAAGCATAATTTCGGGTGATTTTAACAGCCATGAAGATGACCTTTCCACCATTTTGGCCCTTCAGTTCCATGACCCTCCCTCATGCAATGATCTTGACCTTTAGGGTTACACATTCTAGGCCAGAGGTTGTCAACTCCAGCTTCCCAACAGAATAACTCGGAGAACATGTATAATCCATCAATTCTAAATTCAACCCAGAGAATTTAAATCCAACTCATGGAAACTCTTATTCACTGGTATAGAGTCACTATTTTTTTAAACTCCCCAAGGGTTGTCGTTTACTGGTAGGGTGGAGAAACACCACCCTGGATTGTCATTTAAAATGAGAGCCCTGGACTGAGAGCACTGGCGTCACTTTGGAGCTTGACAGAGATGCAGAGTGCCATGCTCTGCCCACGTAAACTTAACTCATTCAAAACACGCATCCTACCAAGAATGTCAAGGGGATGTTTACACACATTAAAGTTTAAGAAGGAGGGTTTGGCTCTTGCCTTTACCATTCATTGAAACCCCTCCCATGAATTCACTTTTAATCATCTTTTCCTTTTTCTGTTTTCTGTCTTTCCTGCTAGCTGTCTCTGGGACCCTAGTTCGACAATCCTTCACCAGGATCTACACTCAATGACCAGCTTTATTTCTCACTCTCTCATGTAACCTCTTTCCTCTTTCCCAAGAGTAAATCCCAATGTCTAACTTTACATATAATTCTTGAATTATACCCTCCACTCTCTCATCCTTTTTTTTTTTTTGAGACAGAGTCTCACTCTGTTGCCCAGGCTAGAGTGCAGTGGCATCAGCCTTGCTAACAGCCACCTCAAACGATCCTCCTGCCTCAGCCTCCCTAGTAGTTGGGACTACAGGCATGTGCCACCATGCCTGGCTAATTTTTTTTTATACATATTTTTAGTTGGCCAATTATTTTTAGTAGAAATGGGGTCTTGCTCTTTGGCTCAGGCTGGTTTCAAACTCCTGATCTTGAGCAATCCACCTGCTTCAGCTTCCGAGAGTGCTAGGATTACAGGTGTGAGCCACCACACCTGGCCTCTCATCCCTCTCTTAACTGTAAGAGATTCACTTGGCCACTTTCCCTGACAGCACCTCTGTCTCCTAGAGTGGCCTCATGTTGAATTCATGACGACGGAACACGAGTAGGCTCTTAATTCTGCGGAGAAGACATACTCTATTTCCATGGCTCACCCTCCCAGTCTCCCAGACAACTATTTCACACTTTCTCCACTCTCCTTAAACACTACCCCACCCCCTTCATCCTCACTTGCAGCTGATGGCCAAGATTTCTGTGTCACTGAGAAAACCGACAATCGGTCACAAGAGATCTTCCAGAGCTCCTACCATCCTCCCACCCAGCCCTGTCAGCACCCTGGCTCTTGTCACTCGGGGAGCTCTCTGTGCTCCCATCTGTCACCTCTGATTGTACCCTGTGTCCTGTTCCCACTCTCCTACTCAAGGGCAAGTCCCTGCCATTCTCCTCTCTCCTTCTCTCTCCTAAATTATTCAATTTCCCTTGATGCTGAGCCATTTCCACCAGCCTACACATGTGTTTTTTCACAACTTAGAACAAAAGCCCTCCCCACCCATTTCTGCTTCTAGCCCTCCCTTCTCTACCATTTCTCTGCTGGCCTTACAAAACTCCTTGCAACAGTTGTTTGTACTCAGTGTCTTGCATTTCCATCCTCTTCAACCCTACTGAACCCGATCTCTACTCATTTCCACCACTTTGTGGGGACTGCTCTCTCCCTTTGTCACTTGTCCTGGTGAGCGCCTTTGTGCTATCTCACCTGACTTCTCTGCAGCCCTGGCCCTAGGCCCTCTCTCCTCCTCTCTTGTTTTCTCTGGACACGACACTTTCCTGGGTTTTGTCCTCCTTCCTTCATCCCTCCCGGCTTCCTTGGGCTCACATTTGTGTCCCTGTGGCTCGGTCCTTTGACTTATGCTTTTTTTCTATTTTCTATCTGTATTCACTTCCTTGGTGAGCTCATCCAACCTCACACATTATGACTCCTAAATTTATCTCCAGCCTGGAATCCGACCTTGAACTTCAGACTCATATATCCAACTGCCTTTTTGCAGCTTCACCCAGTCATGAGATAATGACCTCCCGAACTTCCTTTCCAAACATGCTCCACCCCTCTCAGCTAATGCCAACTCCAGCCTGCTAGTTGCTGGGACACAAACCTCAACCTTAGCAGGACTGACTGCTCTTTTCCTCTCTCTTTGCCCGTTCCGTGTAAGAGCAGCACATCAGGAATGGGACCACTCAGACCCTCACATCCCCACCTCCTTCCTGGCTCAGATCATGTCATTTCTATCTTGGATTATTACAACAACATCCTGTCTTACTTTTTGGTTGGCCCTCAATGTGCATTTTCAACACCATAGTTAGAGCGATCCATAAACCCCAAGTCAGAGCCTGCTAGGGCTCATCTCAATCTTTCCAAATGGCTCCTTAGCTCACTCAGGGTCAAAGCCAAAGTCCTTCCAACACAACTGGCCTGAGCCTACAATACAGCTTCCAGACAATTTTAATTTTCAGTAAGCAGAGAGTTAGACATCTTATGATTTCAATTCAATTCCACAAGCCCTGAGTACCTACTATGAGCCAATCATTGCGCTTGGTGGGGGGAGGAGGAGAAGAGACAAGGTAAGTGCCTGCTTGTGGAGCTCTCAGGATATGACAAACCTACACACACACATACACACACACACAATGACAGTGAGACAGAGAAACAACAGACAGGCACTAGGATGGAGGTAAACTGAGGCTCAAGTTGGGAGGAGGACATTTGAGGAGGAGATGTATGCACTAGTCTCTAAGGATGAAGTTCAGCTTCCTGGGAATACTAGGAAGGGAAGCAGGGGACGTGGAGGACATCTCAGGAGGAGGAGGGAGCACGTGCTTTGGCACCGGCTGGGTGATCAAGTGTCAACTACACAGTCAGGGGGAGCAAGGATGGAGAAATTGGCTTTCAGGGAGGCACCGAGGGACAGCAATGCTATGCTGACACATGCAGCCTTTACCTAGAGTTACTGCAGTCCAGGGAAAGGTGGAGAGTGAAGAGGCACAGTGACACTTTGACTGAAGAATGACTATTTTAGGGTGCATTAGAAGGAGGCACAGTGCAGGGTGGAGACCAGCGAAAGAGCTATGACCACGGTCCAGGAGAAAGACTGTCAAGAGTGAATTAAGAAAGTGGCAAGGCGGATGGGGAGGAAAGATGGATTTGGAAGGCAATTTGAAGGGACAGAGGACAGGACCTAGGAGCTGACTGCATGTGGAAAGGAAGGTGCAAAGGGACTCGCTGCCGGCTTCTGGCTTGGGGGGACCTGTGTATGGAGCAGGGATACAGGAGGCAGAAAAAGAACTGAGGGTTGGTGGCCCGCCGTGGTGGTGCACGCCTATAGTCCCAGCTGCTCGGGAGATTGAGGTGGGAGGATCGTTTGAGCCCCAAAGTGTGAGGCCAGCCTTGGCAACATGGGGAGACTCTGTCTCTCAAATTCAAAAGAAAAGAAAAAGCAAAGAAAAGGAAAGAAAAGAAAAGAACTGAAAGCTGAAAGGATGAGATCGGATTTGGCTGCTCTTACAAAAAAATACCAGTAGCCCAGCATGATTTTGACAATGGCTAAATTGCTCAAAATTCCCATTATTTCCATTGACAGTGATTTTATTCTCTTAAAAGTTTTGAAATACTTAAAAAAATAACCCCAATGACTTCTGCTTCTCTTGGGTTAGCTGTATGTTACCATTATCCATCTGCATGTGGATATTGATGAAAAGGACATGTGAGGGGCCAGGGTGGCTGAAACAGTATTTATTACCACTTTGGCTCACGTAGAAATGATAATGCATTAATGAAAACTGAGAGAGAAGGTACATAGGATGGAAAATGATGTGTGAGAGTAACTCTGTTTATCATGTAAACGATTGTTCAAATCAGCAAGAGAAGTCAAGATAAGTGCCATAACATCCAATTTAACATCTTTCTCTCTCTCTCTCTCTCTCATATATATATATATATATATATATATATATATATATATATCTCCTATTTATGCAATGTTTCCAAAACCAACACTACTAAAATAACATTCTTCCATTTGAAGCAATTCCACAATGGATCTCCTTACATACGTTGTATACAAAATTCCAAGAAATAATACAGAATCTTTTGTTGTGCTAGAATTTTATTGTATTGAAGAGCCATTAATTACACTGTTGTAATACTATTTATTTGCAAGCTAACCTTGGTTAATCAGGAGTCCATTCTCTGCTCTGGCCTCTGAATTTTTGTTCATATTTTGGTCCTTTTAATGCTTTTCGTTAATTTCACCGTAAGGCTCATCTTCTCCCCTCACCCCTCCCATTTAGCAAACTGATTTATACAAGGGAGACGTCTTTCTGTGTTTGAAGTTATTTTTAGCTACATATAAAACATTCAAGAAGAGAGAAAAATAGGCTGAAGTTCAGAAAACAATAAAAGGCTTCGACCATAAACCATGACTTCTTGTCATGGCTGCAGGGATACAGTTTCCGTCCTTATGGCTCAGTAACTGCAGTCTTTTCAATAATTTGGGGGCATATTTGAAGTCCTGTGCTCAAGTGTTTATAAAGACATTCTCTTTATTATTTTATTATTCTGTTTATTTTATTAACAGGTAATAAAAATAGTTATAAGGCAACATTAGGCTAACTGTTTGCATATTCTCTTGTTGTTTGGTGTCGATTGGTCCTACATGTACAATAAGAATCTTACTCCAACGAGCAGTTACTAAGGGTGGCTCTCAAAAGCTTGAGCTCAAAACTGAACTTTGCAATTTGGGGACTAATGTCCGTGCCTCCCTTGGGTAAGTTTCTTGTCTTCTATATGCCTCAAGGCCCTCATTTATGAAATAAGGATATTTCTAAAACCCATTCTATAAGGTTCTTAAGGATCAAATGAGTCAATATACATAACACTTATAGTGCCTGGCATACAGTAAATATTCTAAAATTATTATTAACGCGTAATTAAGAATATACTAAAGGAAATGGGCCAACCCCTAAACAACTCCAATAGAAAACAGTGCTAATCTAAAAACAAAAAGAAAACTATTTTAGCATTTGAGCTCCTTTAGCCTTCACTGACATTTCTAGTAGATAAAGTCCACTCATTAGATTATAACCCTTTGAGACTGCACTAGAACTATAAAGGTCATTCAGTATAAACTGACCACTCCAGTTTGCAGGCTAACCCTAAATACATATTTCCACTTAAACTCTATGACTTCATAATTCTGTCATTAGCATGCATTTGCTTTATGGATATTATATTAATCAATCTGTATAAAATTATTTTAACTCTTGTAGGTTATAAGAAATCATCGCACTAGATCCATTTTTAAAAAGTATACGTAGAATAGATTTTTAATCAGAGGCATTTTATCAAAATAAATCTGAGAAATATTCACTATTGTACTTTATAATAAGGTATAGATGATAATGTATATATTATAATTATTTTTATCTAGACCTCAACCATCTGCATTTTTGTAGTTTTTGTTTTACCTGTGTGAGTTTTCCATTTCTTTTCTCCTGGTACTTCAAGTTAGTCCTCACTGTCTGTACTTTTAATGACACCAGTCTCTACCCCACCCCTACCCCCTTACCTCTCCCACACATATCATTAGCTTTAACACTTTTATCCACTTCCTTAAGAGATGGAATTTCCTTCCAGCCACCTCTGCACTCCCCATTGTCCCCAAGTTCAGGAGTGGCTGTCCCTGAGCTCTCTTCTTTGTTTCTCTTTCTCCCACAGAGAGGATTCTGTGTTAGGTCTAATGGGAAAGGAGAGACAGAAGTTACGGGACACACACTGTGTTTAAGGAATCATTACCATCCTTTGGGATTGAGAAGTAGGAGATGTGGGTTGAAGGAGGAGAGGGCTCCCTGGAGTCCCTAATCATGAGAATCCTGACCTGCTTTTAGAGAGCAGAGAGAGAGTTCAAAAGTAGAAACGACCCTGTGTTGAAACTGGGAGGGCACAGAAGGGGGTAGGAGGAATGGAGAGAGATTGGCCAAGGGGAGAAAGGAGGAAGTCCAGGACTTATTTTGAGGATTCCAGGAACCCAGCTGGGTCCTTAATGTGCTTAATCTTTATTCCTTACAACGGTTCAGTGAAGGAGGTGCTATATGCCCACTTTTCAGATGAGAAGACTGACGCTCATAAATAAGAGCTTGCACAGGTGTAAAAAACTCATGAAGGACCAGAGATCTGAATTTAGGACTGCTTGACATCTGCACTCTCCTCTGTCTACAAAGCAAAGAATTCGGAGGAGAAAATGATAGAGCTACAACTCGAGCACTGAGAGAGTGGGCTACAGATCATGCGACAGTGGCTGGAAAAACCTGGGACACCAAAATATCTCTCATCTACTCCAGGACTTGGGCTTGGGCTGGTGTCCCCAGGGAAATGGTTGAGGTCCTTAGGAAAGAGGCACTGAATGCACCGTTTGTTATCACCAGAGCGTGTGCCACTCGTATGCCCAACACAGGTTTGCTTTCCAGGCTAGCACTAGAACTGCTTGCAGTTTGATATTAGAAGTATCAAGAAAGCCTCCTTGCTCACCAAAATTGTTCTCCAAAGTTTCAGCAGTGACTTGCAATGTCTTTAGGAGAAACCAGTTTTAAATTCCGCCAATCTCCTAAGCGAAGTATCACAAGAACGGGAAAACAAACGCCACGCGTACTCGCTATTTAATTGGAACTAACCGAACAGCACTCATGTGCACAAATGAAAGTAAAACTCAATGGAAACCAAGTAGGTTGGGAGGGGGTAGGAGGGAATGGGTGAAATCACACCTAATGGGTACAATGCATACACTATCTGGGGTATGGGCACACTTATAACTTTGACTCAAGCAATCCATGTACCAAAACATTTATACTCCTGTAATACTCTGAAGTAATAATTTTAAAAATCCCACCATTGGAAGAATCTCTTCACATGCAAATGACCTGGAGAAATAAACTAAAACAAATACAGTATTTCAAATCATGGCAATAAATGATGAAGGGAAGACTCTTCTTGGTTTACATAGAGGAGCTTGAAGGTGCCAGGATTTTGAATTGGATTCAAGAGGGATTTCAAACTAGGATTTTAAAGCTGGGATTCAAGTACCCAGCAATGTCCAAACATGTTTCCTTAAAACATGTTGAAGGAAATCAGTATTTATGTCTTTAACTTCCACATACACTCTTTCCTCAACTCATTTCCCTAAGAACTTGCCCTCTACTTACCAAAACAAAGACATCTCTTGCATTGAGATCTTACCATCATGCATTGCGTGAGAATGTACAAACCTTCAGGGTGCCGGACAAGGGAATAACTGGGAGCATTAGTGTGGTAGTTGAGAAAATAAAGGTCTGTAATAACTGGGCAACAAATCCTTTTGCAAGTCAGGTGGCTTACAATTCTTTGCTTTCATCAAAATTAAAGGAGGACCTAATATGCCAGATGACAGGTCACTAAACATTTAGATGGTAGATCACAATGTGATGTTTGGCATATAACTTGGAAGATGTACAAAGAGTTGAGGGATATTGTTACGACACACCCTCACTCCACATATTCCTGTTTACTTATGTGCGAGAAGAAGATCCTTAGTATTTTAACTTATTATAAATGGCAGAAATATAATTGATTGCATTCTGTCTCATTTCAGCAGTAACATTCAGAGCTAACTGGAGGGAAGAGGTGATGATCCCATTTCTCCTATTAAAAGACGTATTTCCAATAAAAATTCAGTCTTTATGCTAAGTGATTACTTCTTAAAATTTATAGTACACTTGGGTTCTTTAGACAAAGTGTGCACTAATCATAATCCAGAAGAAATTTAACACTTTGATCCCTGTGGTCATGGAAAATAACATTCATATGCGAATTATTATCACAGAGAAGTGTGGTATGATGCTCAATACAAATTTTTATGCCTAAAATGTATTCTAGTAGGGTAAAATTCCATAAGGAGAATGGTGTAGAAATACGAGTTAAAATAGAAAAAGGAACACTGTAAAATTTCCTGCTATTAAACAAGAGTTTGTTTTCCTATTTTGTTGACTGATGACGTTGAGTAAGAAATCACTAAGGTGTTTGCATTCCATTGGAATCATCTGGGGAGATTTGAGGCCATTTTCATGCCTGGATCCCTCCTGCAGAGCTTCCAAGTTAATTGGGCTGACAAAGGGCGTTGGCATTAGTGGTTTTAAATGCTCCTCAGGTGACACCAATGTGCAGCCAAGGTTGAGAACAAGCTTGTATGTATTGAGTTATCCACCCTCAAGACTGATGTGTCGATAATCATCGACTTCAGTCCTAATTTTTAAGCTCCAGTCATATTTCCAACTTTCTAGATAATTCTATTTGAATGCTCAATAAATACCAAAAGCCTAATAGGTGCTGAATCGATCCCAGTATCTCCTCACAGCGATCCTCTCTCTACAAATATGGTTCTTCTGATCTTGCTCTTCTTAAATAAGGGAGTTGTCAATGGTTCCTAAAGTTGAATTTAAAGTTCTAAATTCTTACATTCTTAATTTACATTACATTCTTAAATTACATTCTTAATTTCTCTTGTACATTCTAAAATTCATGATGTGTGTATAAATAACACATAACAATAAAATGTGCTTACTTACTTTTAGAAAATTGATGAGATCAATGTAATACTTTTTAAATGAAAGACTTTTCCCCGAAGACATTTTTGCCCAGATGTTATCTGATTAGCTTAAGAAAATCCATCAAATAAGGTCAGATATACAATTTGTATCATTTTAATGAACCAAATTTCAGAAACATACAGTCAATAAAACTCTTTTTTGTTATTAGGGGAAAAAGTGCTTCGGAGTCAGACAGACTGGGCTCTGTACCCCAGCCCTTCCACTAATTGAGTATGCAAACTCCTGTAGGCTACAAGCTTCCAGAATCATAATCTTCACCTGTGCCGTGAGAAGAACCAGCCCTCCCAGGGTTGTAGGAGGATTTAATGAGATATGCAAGGGAAAAGCACCTGGAATTAGGAGATAGTCAATAAATTTAATTGCCTCTTCCCTAGTACTAACTTTACCCCAAATAGAGCTCTATCTACATAAATGTATTTTAAACACCGATGATTCAGTGCCCCTTAGTGTCTCTATTAAAAAGTACTTATGTTCAAATTCATATGATCGAATTCATAGTATCTTCCAAAAAACTCCTGGGAGAAATTCGACTTTCAATTTACCACTGCATAGGCCTATAGGTGGTGGTTTATGAGTCTTTCTCTGGGAGGAAAGTTTCCCTTTATTTACAGCCTCAATCCCTTCTCCTATATGCTCCAGAAGAGATGTCATATTTCTAGACTTCCTGTATGAGGACCAGTTCCCAACTCTTGCAGTAGAAGCATAAAATGTTTAGACACTCCTCCAATAGTACGTTCGTTCAATTCTACTGATGCCTTCAGTGGGGCACGGAGTTCTCAAAACACTAACATGATTTTATTAATGAAGATGAGTGAGTCCTAATTTGATTGCAGGTTTTAGGACTGGAGCATATTGATCCTATATTGTATGTTCCCAGAAAAGGTGTATAAAACTGTCATCCCTACTTGTGTGCAGTGTGATTTAAGGGGCAACTTTTTTATGGCGCCTAGATGCATGGTTTTATAGTTTCACTGTTACTGCTATTTTATAAAAGTCAGAACTATTGGCTGTATAAGTACTGTCAGGGAAAGAAGTTTTGCAGCAGAACATAGAGATCATTTTTCTATGGCTCAGGCTTCCATAATTTCTTTTGAGTAGCTACTCTGGCATTCAACAAACCTCATGTTTCAAAAATTCCCTATTCCTTCTTCCCTAAATACTTTATTCTTCAGTTTAAACTGATTTTTGATTTGTATCATCAGCAAAGACAGATTAATATTCCCAATGGATTATCCATTTATAGTTCACAATTAAATACGGCATAAATTATAATCCTCAATTTAATCTTGACTTCCCATTCTCATTTTCTCACTCTCATTCACTTCCCTGCTATCTTTCTAATTAAAGATCATGAAAGCTTGGCTACCTAATACAGATTTCAAAACTTTCACTTCCAGTTGTTTTCTTATATTGAGAGAATATAAAGTGGTGCCCCATTTAGATAAGGCAGTCATTTTCCAAACATTATTTTCAGTAATTATTTTCACAGTTTGCTAGAAAAAGCTATTTTCTAAATATAACCGTGTTCATGTTTTACTATTAAAAAACAAAAAACAAATACTTTGAGCAGAATGATATAATAAAAAAAGAAACAATTATGATTTCTTCCTTGATGCTTCACCCCTTCTAATTTCCTGGGCAAAAGGGATGTATTCCAGCATGATTCATATATCAGAGGCTTTCTAGGAATGTCTGGCACTAGTATTAGTGACCATAACTATTTTCAAATACATTAAATGTCTGCTGTGTGTTGTTCCTTTTTTTTTTTTTAAAGCAAATTAGTACCACGGTAAGACAAATAATTCATAATCTGATATTCCAGTGTTATTTCCTGATCAACTATTTCTAATAAAACAACAGGAACAACATATTGGAAACCACAATATTAAAGATATTAGAGTAACAAATGATGATGTTGTATCTTAGGTGATAAAAGTGCATAGGTGAATATAATTAAATGTTAGGAATGGGAGCTGTATTGGCCAGAAAGTATATACATTAGATTCTAAACTAAACGAAAAGATTTTAAGACTTGTTTTGACTACCTTTAAGAAGACTAATGTTTTGATTTCATAAGTCTCTTCTTTATATTTTCTGAATGAACACAAGGGTACAGGCATTGTATACATTATGAAATAATTTGGCTACATTCTCTCTCTGTAACCCTGCCAAGTAATGGAACCAAAAAATGCCAATAAAACAATAGAAACAAAATCAATTTTCCAGCAATCAGAAGGCTCCAAAGTTCAGACACATACAAACAGTTCAGTAGAAATGATAACAAATTATAACCTGATCCTGATTCACATATGCTTATAATACTACCAGTAAAATCCTACAGGCTGAATTTTGTGCTTCCTTTCAGCGTGATATTTTATATCGATAAAGCTGAATTGTTTTTGAGAGTTTTAAATACTTCTACTTAAGAACTTTATTTCTGTAGTTCAGGGTAAATAAATAACATCCTGCATTTGACCGATAAAGCAATAGTATTTTTTTTCATTGTTGTTAAAAAGGAAGGAAAGACCAATTAAATTCTTTTTCAGAGATCTTACAGAGATGGCTGACTTTGGTCAGGACCATGCCCAGCTCCTCAAAAACCACTATGGGTACCCTTTCCCCTTCTCATACATTAACTTGTTAACCCTGTGATCGGTTAAGGCATTGTCTAATCATATATGTCAATAATAAAGAGCAAAGCACCTTGCAGTTTTCTTTCCTATTCTACTCCCTGTGAAAGACGGATGTGTTGTGTCTAATTATTCACTGATTGGTATCGGGAGAAACATTAACATAATTGGTGCATTTGTTCTAATTAACAGGGGGAAACTGCCACATGCCACCCAACATGAAAAGTGAGTCCAGTAACCATGAGCTAGAACGATCCAGGTCTATGAAAAAGGTTACTTTGTTAAACTCAAACCGGAGCCCATCAAGTCAAAACGCTGGGGTTGAAAATCACACAGCAGAGCTGAGAAGCGTGTGCACACCTAAGAGAATGGAGATTCGGCCCAGAATCCTTGTGTCACAGGTCCATTAATCAAACAAATGGGGAAAGCAATTATGGAGCTATTATCAAATGCACACACAGCCAGGCCAAGATTCTCGAAACAGCATTAGCTAGAAGCTGGGAGTCTGCCAAGTTTAACAGACTGGCTTAGAAGTGACAAATTTTAAGTTTCTGTGTATTTGTTTGCTTTAACCTTGCCCTTTAGACTAGCGATTTTTTTTGTTTTTTTTTTTCCCCCAAACTTTACTGCATTGTAGAATCAGCTGGAGAGCTTTTAAAAAATCCTGATAACCAGGCTGGACCTATGAAATCAGTATCCCTAGGGTGGGACTTAAAGCATTTGGTAGTTGCTAATAATTCACGGGTGATTGCAACGTGTCTCCAAGTTTGAGAACCAGCATTTCAGACTGGTTTTGGTGATCTTGCTAAGATCTGATCAAGTGGTCTGGGGTGAGGCCTCAGACACTAAGAAGCTTCTAGATCATCTATAATACCACAATTTGAATAGCAAGGCTCTGGCAATTCCAAAGAGAAATCTATGGCTAATAAGCCTTTTGTAGAGTTTGAAAGATAGGATTTGCATCCAATTGCTCTAGAGTTCGAAATCTCAGTATTTTCTTGTTTCTTGTACTTGTGCTAGGTGTCTCACTGTGCCTTATATAGGTGCTTTAAATAACCAAGAAAGTCCTTTCCTGTGGTTACCTGTGCTAGATGTTCTCTCTTGCCAAGAAACAAAGGCTACTGTGTAGTTTTTTCCTTCTCAGATTTGGAATAAAAGGAGTATTCATTCACTTCTGTGTTGACCACTGTGTGATATTTTGTACCTTTCAGTAGCTTTGCGAAAGCATAGTTATTTTTTAGGCTTAAAAAAAAATGTTGGTCTTTAAACAAGCTGAAATTATATCTTTAGACAATGGTTTTAAAAAAAAATAGCCAAAGGAGAAGGAAAAAAAAGCAAGCGGGAACTATAGTGACATTTTGCTCAGTTGTGGTAACTTCTGCAAAGGGAAGGCATTTGCCAAGAAAGGGAATTTGTTCTCCTGCTGGGGAAACACTCCCTTAATCCCACATATGTCTGGCTCGTGGCTTTTGAGAGTTGAAGGTACACAGACCATATTGTGGAAGCCAACTTGTCTTGAAATCTGAAAACTTCTAAAACCTAAGTTTGTGAAGAGATAAAAGCATGCTCACAAATGAACTAATAGCAAAACCAACCAAAAAAAAAAAAAAAAGAAATAAAGAAACAGAAAAGACAAAGTAGAATATATAATAGCACCTTCCAAGGGAGCAAAATGGTACTTAAGTATCCTTAAAAGATTTTTTAAAAGACAAAAGGATGAGAAATTGACTTGTCCATGGCTAGTTCCTAACCAGCTTTTACTGTAAACTCACCTTTCAAGATAAGTAACTTTTAGTCTTTTTTTCTTATTTATCAATTAAATGTTTAGGATTGTTGCTAAATCTCATTGTTAGAAAATGTAAGCTTTTTTTGCTCTGTCTGCTACTTTTTATTTACAATGACTTTACGATAAATAGTGTCTGTAGGCATATGGAGAATCATTAGAAAAAACCCCAAATCAAGATAACTTGTCAAAGAAACAAAAACTTTTTGAACAAACAAGGGCTCTTAAAATTAAAAAAAAAAAAGCCTCTTGCTCTGTGATTATGAGCACAGGCTAGTTCTTTGCCTGTGGCTGAACCAACACTGAGAAAACAGATCAAGTCCACTGGCCACTGATTTTAGGTTATCTGATTTAGAAAAGCTTATTCCAATGGGTCAGCTGAACTTCGGAAAGGTTTCATTTTCTCCTGAAAGACCAAATATATTCTAGATTTTCTTCATTTCACAAAACCAAATTAAAATGCCAGGTCAGAGTTTTTTATTCCCGCAGGAATTAAAAAATATATATCCTTTATTTCTCTGCTTTTCTCCATTTCTTCTATTCCATCCTAGGATAGATGACCATCTTCTCTTGCTTGGGGGATGGCAAGATCCCTTAACTGGTGTCCCTGCTTCAATTCTTGCACTTCTAAAATATAGTTTCCATGCATCCACCAGAATGATATTTTAAAGATATAAATCAGGGAATGACAATTCCTTACTGAAAATCTTCAATGGCTTTCCACACGTTTAGAGACAACTCCGAATCACAATGTCTACATGTCCTTGTCCTCATCCTTCCCTCCTGACTCAATGTCTTCCTGCTCTCCTTACTGCTCATTGCTGCTCAGATACACTGGCCTCTTTTTCTGAGTCCTGTAACCACATCAACTCCTTCTGAGGGTATTTGTACTTGATTGTTCCCATTACCTGGAGCTTTCTGACCCAGAGCTTTTCAAGACAAGGCTCCTTCTTTTCATTCAGATCTCAGCTCCAATACTGTCTCTTCGGGTCGACTTTCTTTGAACTCTAAATTGACTCCCAATCCTCAACAACCATTATCTTCTCTCACCTTGTCTTATTTCCTTGACCTTGGAATTATCTGAAAATATCTTATTCATTTTTTAATATTCTTGCTTGTTTATTGTGTTTTCCACCTCGATGGATTTGTATTTACTGTATTTTTCTTGTGTTTACTTGTATTTACTGTATTTTTCTTGTGTTTACTTGTATTTACTGTACTGTACTTGTATTTTCTGCAACCACAAGAGCACCTGGCACACAGTGAGCCTGCAACAAATATTTCTTGAATAAATGAACTGATGATTAAAAAAGAAATTCTGCATTTTGTACAATAGGCTTGAAGGAAACACTACATATGCGCAGAAGTCAAGCTACAGATCTTTAAGAAGTCAGATATGGTCTGTTACTTCTTACTTTTGCTTTAAAAGTGGATGCTTATGCTATTTAATTTTATGACTATTTTTAATTTGGCTTACATACTTATCTGGGCTTGGGGTGATCTCCATGTATAACTATTAGAGGCAGATATCGGAAGAAAAAGGTATATGGCGTGTGTCCATAATAAAGGGACAACTGGCAAATGTTGACTGGACCAATGCAAAGCTTGAGTCGGGGAACCTAATACTTATGAAAAAAATCTGTTTTCAAGGCTGATAATCATGTCATAATTAAAACCCCTTCTTGTGGCTAGAGACATACCAGGAGAAAAAAGCCAAAGTATATTACTGGGCAGTAAAAGCAATGTCTTCCTCCCAATTAGTATTCAGATTCTTCTTTTCTCTCTAAACTTCTTTTGCCTGCAAAGAATGTAGAGCATAGCTTGGGAGACAATGCAACTGTGTGGAAATTCATCGACACGGAGTTCCAATTACGAGGGGATGGCAGGGAAGCATGAACGACTCTCATGAAACAAAGCGTTCAGCGGCCGTATTAATAATCAATTAGAGGGAAAAGCCACCTGATGCTGCACATTTGGTGGCACCTCCAGCTGCCAGCAGCTTTTTGCCCTGGCAGCATCAGCTTAGGAAAAAAATCTGTTCCCTTTTGATCATGACTAAAGTCAGCAAAATATTCAATGCTTTTGCACTTCACTCCATATTTTCCCACTTGCTAATTAGAGATGCAAATGTTGATAAATAAAACTGCGTTTTTTTTTTCCCCCCAGCACAACTGGGTCAATAAGTTGAACACTGTGCCCTGTTCCTCCAATTAAACTCCTATGAGGAATAGCTCAATTATAATTAGAGAAGCAATTATCCCCTTGTTAGAGGTGAAACAAATCACAGGTTTTAGTGAAAAATTCAGTCTCGCTCCTTCTGCCATGCCAACGATTCTTGTATCCATTGATGTCTGGGTCCCGGGACTCTCCAAAAGAGATAATCTGATGGAATAAAGCATCTCTGAGAGTATTTGTGGCTCACCATGTGACACTCGCATTTTCTAGGAATAAACAGGAATGAGCAAAGAGGGATTAATTTCATAGAGTGCTGCTGTTTTGCCACGAGAGCAACCCAGCACCCGTTCTATGGCTTATTAATTTTCCTGCTTCTTTAGGGAGATGGAAGAAAAGTTTATCTGTTGAAAGGGAGGCTGATGCCTCACCAGAAATGGAAGAAAACAATTATATTTTTGGCTTGATGCTAGCAAAAGTGTTACAAAAAAAAAAACTAAGCAATATCATTTTAGAGTATTCCCAGAATTAGTTTTCCTTTCACCTAGTTTACTTTAAAATTTTAATATTATTATTAACACCTCCCTTATTGTCCTTCAAATAAAGTATCTCCCATTGACCTGTTTTCTTTCTGGTCCTAGTTGAGTCCCTGTTCTCAAAGGTTCAGAGGGATGGGGTTTCTCACCCCACACTGATTTTCTCTCAGTGGGGCTGCATCTTCAGAGGTGAAAAAATATTCTTTTTCTAGAAAGTTCTATTTCCTGAGGTGAAATCTCTGTGTCACCTCCAACAAGGCCTCTTTCTTTCATTCGGTTAAATACACTTAGAGAACCTACTAAGTGACCCAGAACCTGCTTGCGCTGGAGAGAAAATATGAACAAAAATATTTTTGTCCTTATTTCATCCTACTCTAGTCAGACAGGCAGAAAGGTCAACAGATAAATTTCGACAGAAGTGGTAGTCGGAGCTATATAAAATGTGGTATATAGGGGAAGCCAGTTAGTTAATCACACTGGGTCACCCACTCCAGGTGTTAAATACCAAAATAATTCCATTATCTGTTGCTAGATGACGGGATGCCCCTGGCCCCTGTGCCCTGGCTGGTTACCTGGAATATCTGGACTGTTCTGTGATTCAGCAGCTAATCTAATGGATTCATTTCCAATAGAGCAGAAGGCCCTCAAGACTCTGCTCTTGTGCTAAGGAAGCCATGCAGTTACCAAATATTTTAAGTAACATCCCTAGAACAAAGAAAGAGCTAAGGGAGACCAGAGAAGAGAGCAGGCGAGCCTAGAGCTCTGAAATCCACGTGCCTCATGCTTGGGGTCTTGTAGCACAGTTTTCCTTAACCAATGAGTATTGGAAGGAACTCTTCACTCATACTGTAGGCATCTGGAGAGATGCAGCATAAGGAATCCCAGCTTGGCTTCTTCCTCTTCTGACACTTTCTCACTCTATTTCTTTGGGCTTTGACAGGATCTACCAACAGTAGCCTCAGGCCAACTTCCCTCTTTGGGAGAAAATATGAGAGCGGGTCCAGTTGTCTTGAGAGCACGAGGACTAAAAGAATAGCAGTAACCTTAAAGAGCAGAGCAAGGACAGCAGCACAACATGACTTACTGTAGATAGTTACATTAACAAGTCCTTTGAGAGTGCTGTTGCAAGGGTATTTCCCTGGTTTTAAAGCTTACATTATCATCTTAATTTGTAGTACTTATGGACTCCCACCAAAACAAGTGACTAGAGAACAATATCTTACTGATTTCTCATAGAAATCATATACCCCACAGTGCCCAATGGAGGGGGGCAAGGTGTTGGGTGAAAATTTTGAATTCGAGAAGTTGAGTTCAGTCTTCTGTGGATTAACAAATTATGTAATAATAATAATAGCATTAATAATGGCTGATCCTTCTTGAGTTCTTTTGACATGTTGTGATTGTTGTCTACATCATCTCATATAAATCTCATAACCACGCTCTACATAGATACTATTATCTTCTTTTTTATAATTGAAGAAACTTTAGTTCGAAAAACTAAAATACTTGGCCCAAAGTCAAAGAGTTAAAAATGGTGATGCTTCGACTTAAACTTGGAATTCTGTAAGGAAATTAGGTAGTTTTCTCTAGTCTATAGTGGAGACTATAGAATGCTAAAATAGGGTAGAAACTTAGACATATGCTTATAATCAGCTGTGTGTTCATTAACACTTATTATCTGGCTTTCTTGGAATCATTTGCCTTGGATACAAAAGGAGCACATACCCAGTCTGGCCTGGTATCCTGAGGACTGATGCTAATTATTACAAAGTACACGAGTTTTACCTGCTGAGTTTCCTTTAAGATCGAGATTTCATTTTATCTTATTTTATGCTTTAAGATTCCTTAAACAAACATGAAATATTAAATAATGAAGACACTTTTATTTAAATTTAAATGACTGTACAACTCTTTAAACTCACCAAGTTACCTTTCATTCCCTTCCTTTTTAATTTATCTGCCCCCCTTGAGCAAATGGCAGTGGTAATGTGTCATGTTAAGGTATTCATTAGCTTTCTGATCTTGGTGATTTTAATAGTGTTGAAAAGAATCTACACAGGAATTTGTTAGCCTGCTCTTGAGCATGTGTTTGATCTCTCTTCTGACTTCAAGAAAAGTGAAGAAGAAATACACATTAAATATAGTTCTTTGAATGTCAAATGGGTATATGATTTTTGAGCTTGCCAAGTGTTAATTGGTCTCTTCCCCAGTGATGATACAAATAGAATTCACAGCCAATTAGTTTGCAGTCATGAATCTTTACTCCATGACAAAGTGAACTACTTTGTTGAGAAGTCTGGGAAAAAAAGGAAGAAATTATTAGGATCTCCTCCAGGACAGTCTTTGCAAGGGATCAGTTACCTTTAAGAAACCTTGAGTAAAAACAAGGCTATGGTTACTCATATTGCTCATAGGTTTTGGTCTTTAAGGTAGTTTAATGGAGGTGGTTGGCATTAAAATTTTAGAAATACCATTAAGGAGACATATGCACTATTGTAATCGTCAAGATGAAATATCGAATAGAAAAGAGTTTTCTCCTTTCTAGTCACACTAAATAACACTATGTCTTCGTGCTGGCAGATAAGGTTTGGTGTTGTTGAATAAAACAGCTACAATCGTGAACAGTCTCTCATACAATTGGCGTGAGATGCCAATTACAGTGCAAAAATAGCTCTCTTCTTTTCAAAGTAAAAAGAGGAGATTTCATTAAAATTTCCTTTGAGTCTTTGCATTGATTCATAGAGATGAATGGCTGAAAGAGAAAAATGGACTTGTTTCATAAAGACCCTGCCTAAGTTTTCAATTTATTAATTACCATTATTAATTTGGAAAGAGAAATCAGATATTAGAGTTTGTTGTCATGGGACCAACTAATTGAGCTGATTCCAACTTTTGCTTCAATCTCCAAAAAAATTGAAAAACAATGAGAAGTCAAACAATAAGTGCGTTATTAGTTATGAATCACTTTTTGGACAATGTTGAACGTGTCAATAATATTTTTCAGTTTCACAGATAGGTTAAATTTCAGTGTTTGATTTTTTTAAGAATCAGCTGACCTGACCCTTATTCACAGGATCCATATACAGGTCTGAATTGCAACAACTGAAATATGTCTCTGTCCACATACGCAATGAAGAGTAAAACTTTCAAATGACTCGTTGCAGTCTGGAGGCTAAAAAGTGCCACCAGCAAATTGGCAGCTAGGCCACTTGTCACATTACAGAGTGCCTGGCTTTGCAGGACACTGGCAAGGGCAATGCTGTTGTATGCATATAAGGATGTCTTCTAATAATCGTGCAAAGGGTGACATTTTTTAGAGTTTGCGATTGTTTGTCAACAAATGAAAGGCACAGCATTAGTTTTCCTCAAAAGTATGCTCTAAGATGACGTAGGCGTCCCCAGGAGAGGACGCCGTCTCTGGGGGGTCGTGGAGCCCTGTCCCCAGACATAGGCATTTTCAAAGGACGCTGTACTGTTTGGTGCTGATGAAAACTCATGATGTGACTCTGATTCGTAATACCTCATGAGCCATGAACAGGCTTTGTTTTAGCCACAACAACGACAACAAAATGAAAATGAAGAACTTGATGGAAAGCTTATCAATGAGACTGGTTGACACCCTTTATTCCCCAATCGTTTTTTTATTCATGGTGTGTGGATATACATGGCTTTTAGGTATGTCCACAATTACATCATGGAAGGGGAAACACACATGTGGAATACACAGGCTCACAGACATGCGCACACATATGCACTCTTCTTACATTCCCATTTTTTGGCGTATTATCAAGAATTAGAAAGTTGATGTCACATTAGTAAGTCATACCTTCTCTATGATAAGTGCCAATATAAAATAAAGCAGTGGTTTTGATTTCTTGAAAGAGAATGACAAAATTAAACCAAGCCACCTGTGGCTTTGTCCAGTGGGGCATACTAATTGACTCCCAAGTCATTAATCAGTTCCCGATCAATCTAGTTTGCCAGCAGCAGGCAGTTAGCCCCCATTACCGACCATTCATCACGCCAAACCCCGATTCACTGCACCATTAGCCACGGTGCTGGCCCCTGTTAGAATCCCAAGTGCCAAATGCGACATGCAAAGAGGTTTTGCTACTCACCTCGGCGACTGGGACCCCTTCGGGGGGTCGACATTGGAGCAACACTTCCTGTTCCAAGGAAACTTCCTTTCCTAGGGGTTCCTGTTCAAATGTCTTCCGTAGGTCTGGAAAGCACAGGGGATAAAATACATGTCAAATCTAAATAACATTTACTCATGTATATAAATGGCAAAAATAATTTTTCTGGCTTAGTGTTTTATGTGTCTTTGCACTTTTTTTTAACCACACACTGTTGATCCTACACCATAGTCTGGCTGACTGTTCTCTGTGTGGTAGAAATTATGAAATTCAGAGGCTATGTACTGTTACTGCTTGAAACTTAACCATTAGTGAAGTCCGTTAATTGCATTTCTTTAGTATTTCTTCATAATCAACTATGATGATCACATATTTAATCAAAAAACCCCATTCTCATGATTCTTATTTATACACAGAGTCCCTTATATACATATTTTCCTCTTTTCTCACAATCAATACTATTATATCTGTAATAACTCTAGAATCTTCTTAAAATTTATTTTTTAATTGGCAAATAATAATTGTACATATTCATGGAGTACATACTGATGTTCTTTATATATTAATATGTATAAAATGTACGGTGATCAGATCAAGATAATCAGTATATCCATCATCTCAAACATTTATCATTTGTGTTGAGAACATTAAATATTCTCCTTCTAGCTATTTTAATCTATACAATGTATGATTGTTATATATAGTTATCCTACAGTGGCATAGAACAAGAGAATTTCTCTTGTGTAGTTGTAATTTTGTATTCTTTAACAAATCGATCCCCATCTCTTCCTTCCCTCTACCCTTCTAGTATCCTCTGTTCTGCTTTATACTTCTATGAGAGCAATGATTTTTTTAGCTTCCACAGATGAGTAAGAACAATGTGGTATTTAACTTCCTGTTCCTGGCTTATTTCACTTGACATAATGTCCTCCAGATCCATCCTTGTAGCCACAAATGACAGGATTTAATTCCTTTCTTAAGGTCAAATAGTATTCCACAGAGTATATATGCCACGTTTTCTTTATCCATTCATTGGCTGTTGTACACCTAGGTTGAGTCCATATCTTGGCTGTTATGAATTGTGCTACAATAAATATTTGCATGAATGCCCAGTAGGGGGATTACTGGATAATGTGGTAGTTCTATTTGTAGATTTTTGAGGGTCCTCCATACTGTTCTCCATAGTGGTTGTACTAGTTTGCATTCCCACCAACAGCATACAGGAACTCTCTTTTCTCTGCATCCTTGCCAGCATTTATTTTTGTCTTTTTGATAATAGCCATCTTAACCGGGGTGAGATGATATGCACTTGTGGTTTTCACTTGCATTTCTTTGATTAGTGATGCTGAGCATTTTTTCATACATTTGTTGGTTATTCGTATGTCTTCTTTTGAGAAATGTCTGGTCAGATAATTTGCTCATTTTTTAAATCCAATTGTTTGGTTTGGCCAGACACCTTCCCACGGCTCCCTTGGACTTCTGATCACCACAGTCGCATCTGCACTTCCTCATTGCACTCTAGCGCTCTCTCTCTTTGACCTCCAGTCAAATCTTAGCTGTTTATTCTTTGTCTTGGTCCCCTGTGTGGGGAGCAAATGCCAGGCCTCTCTAGTCAGCCATTTTGCTCCTAAGCTTAGAGGTTCTTTTTTTTTTTCAGTTTTATTTTTTTGAGACAACAGTCTTGCTCTGTCACCCAGAATGCAGCAAAAGCTATCGTCATAGCTCACTGCAACCTCAAACTCCATGGCTCAAACCATCCTCCTGCCTCAGCCTCCCGAGTAGCTGGGACTACAAGTATGTACCACCATGATCAGCTAATTTTTATATTTTTTGTAGAGACAGGGTCTTGCTATGTTGCTCAGGCTGGTCTTAAACTCCTGGATTCAAGCGATCCTCCTGCCTCCGCCTCCCAAAGTACTAGGATTACAGGCGTAAGCCACTGGGCCCAACCAGCTTAGAGGTTCTTTAAGCCTGGGTCACTGTCTCCTTTTTGGATCTAGGTTATGCCTTGAGCCCAGCTTTGCCTCAGCTCTAGAAAATTACCACAGCATTGCCCTTCCAGAAAGGGGGAGGTCCGAAAGAGGATATCCCAGGAGTGTGGGAAGGCTGGTGCGGGGTTCACACCCATGGAACCTCTGAGAGGAACCTCTTACAGTGTGGTACTGCTGGACATCCACTCTGGTTTGGCGTCTCTTTTGGCCATGTTATACAACAGAGTTTCCAGAGCCTTCCCCCTTTTCCTTTGGCCTGTCCTCAGGGACATTTCTCCCTTGAGACAGGGAAATGCTTCCCATGGGTTAAGGCGGGGATGAGTCTCCTGTTTGGGAACCCAAGATGGTGGGGAAGCTGGTTGTCAACCTAAATCGCTCTATTCTCCGTGTAGAAATAGTGAGTTAGGGTTAGGATTAGGGTTAGTTTTCCACACACTTGGTGCTGGGCAAAATGGCGGGGACAGGCGTCGTGCATATGGAAGTCTGGTTTGTTTCCCAACTGCTCAAGTTTTTTCACTTCTCTGTGGTCCTGAGAACTGTCTCATCTTCATATTTTGAGTTCTGGGATACCTCTGGTGATAATCTCAGTGTTGCGTATTTGTTTTTGGTTTTCTGTGGGGGCGGGGAGTGAAGCCATCTTACTTCTCCACCACCATTTTGGAACCAGAGCTCTGGAATCTTTTGATCAATACTAAAAAGCCACATTCTGTTTCAGAGTAGAAAACAGAATGGAGTTCTTAAAGCAGGAATATAAATTCTTGGGATGTCTCCAATATAAGGAATGGGAAAGAGTAACTATTGAGAAGATTCCTGAAATATCTCTATATCTAAGCATCTGACCAATCTTCAACTAGAAGATTAGTCATTTCTACTCAAATATGCCAAGGACCAAATTACATATTTATATAGTTATGGTTGTTACAGAAATATGCAGCTGAGTTTTAAAAACCATTATCGGTGGACATCACAGTGTTAGAAACCAGTGTGTCATTTTAAACACATCAGAAGCACATACGTCGAGAGATGGGTTTTCACTAAACCATCTTTGAACACCACATACTTATTTTGTTTGAATGGTTTGGCTTTAAACTTCGTATAAATTTTATGTGATTTCTGAAGTTAAAAAATTAATTCAGTCATAGAGCTTTGAAGCAGCAATTTTAAAAGGCCCACAAAAATTTTATTTCATGCATGTACAGTTCAGTTCCTTCCAATAAAAAGTTATGAGAATTTTATCCAGTGAATTTTAGTAAAAAATCAATGCCTCTGCCTTACCATCCCACATCCCTGATAAAGACGTGAGAAAATCTGAAAGCACCATTTCAGCTTATTGAACTAATGGTGGAAGCACTAGAAGTTTATCTCTAATAGAGCCCACCCAGGAAGCACCACCTGGAAAAATGCACTGAGAAAAAAAATCTATCCTGACACACTTGCCATTTTGTTGAATTTCTTGACAGAAGAAAACCTTCAAGAGATTATAGGGGTTGTGAGAAATTTATGGATCTATGAAGGTCTGAGGGAAGACAAGAGACTCTCCCAATGTGACAATTTATATCAGAAGGACACTTTTAATTTGTTATCAATAAATTGAGTATATTATAGAAATGAACATTTAGGATCGACAGTCATCCTATATTGAAAGTTATCTAAAGCATTTCCTTATTTTACGTATGAACAACAAATTTGTCAAATTACCCATGGACTCACAGCAAAATATTAATAACTGAGGCTGCGATAAAACCCACTGACCCTGGATTTTCCACATTTTTCCATACCTACACGCCCCTCTGACATCACTTTCGGTTAATCTTCTCCCTTCCAGCAGAAACATTAAAAACTTTCTCTTCCGATATGATAGTTTCTCTTGGTTTTATATCTGCATTGATATAAGATTTTGGCAAAACACCCAATATACCAATAAAGAGAAGAGCAATGAATAACCTTTATGGGTTAAAACGTTCCTGACAAGGTGTATCTTGTTTGTGAAAAATGATTCCAAAGAACTCTCATCTGGTATCGGGTAGAGCAAAGACGTAATGACTGCAACTAGTTCTCAATTTAAATGACACATTGACACACTCTCACATTAATCAGGATATCACAAAATGAAGGCTAAGAACAAGACAAAATGAGGCATAGTATATGGTTCCAAACAAAGCAATTTCATTTAATATTTATTAATTACCTTCTTACGGTAGACATTGTATTGGGTACTTAGGATGAAGATGTGTAAGACACAGAACCAAGACTAGAAAGTAAGCTGAGGTTTGCTTGTGGAAAACCCTTAAGTCTTGCTAAGGAGTGTCAAACTCTAAAGTCTTCTGAGCAAAGGAGGGAGATCAGATGTCATATTGCCCTCAGAAAGGCAGATGGATTGCGGTGAAAAATGAGACGTCAGTGAGGGACCCATTTTAATAGACCAGGAGGGATGACAAGATCCTGAACTCAGCTAGTGATAGTGGACAGGGAGAGGAGGAGGCAATTCTAGAAATAAACAGACTATATCTTCAGAAACACTTAGATATTTGGAGAGTTCCAGGAGGCAAAGATGATGCTATATTCTTAGCTACCACATGGTTGAGTTGGCATCAAAGCTCAATGAAATGGTAACAAGTTGGACAGGGAAGTGGGGAGAAAGGAAGCATTTCTTTTGGTACATGTTCAGTTTAGTGAAATCCATAGGACATTCCTATGGAAAATTCTAGATCATGGTGTCTAAACCTCAACACTATTCACTTCAGGGACTGAATAATTCTTTGTGGAAGGGCTGTCCTTTGCATGGTAGGAGAACTTCCTCGAAGCCATGACAAAGTAAATGACTCTAGACAATGTCACATGTCCCCTGAGCGGAATAAATCACCCCCAGTTGAGAACCACTTGTCTAGAGCTTGGAAAAGACGTCCTTGTGGGACTTCCTGTGTTTCACTGCCTAGGCAAGAGCAAAAGCACTGGAAAGAGATGACATCACCTGGGAGAGATGGCCACGTAAAAGAGGGCAGCGACATGTAAGAGGAAAAAAGCTACCAGCCAAAATGACACGGACTGAACAAAGAGGTAGGAGAAAATCCAACGAGAGAAGTATCAGAGGAGCCAAGGGGAAAATGAAGTTTAGGTCAACAGGACAAAGACAGCCAGGGACTCAGAAAGGGAAGAAGTCGTCCTTGGTCTGGGAAATTTAGTAGTGAAGAGAGAGTAGAAGCCAAGTTGTATTGAGGATGGAACAGGAATTGGGGAAATGACCACTCTTGAGTACCTACTGCTCTTTGCCAAAATTGTAGAGTGACAAAAGTCAGCAGCACCATTAAGGGACAATGGGTTTGAGTGCAGCATGCTATCATTCTGCTTA
This sequence comes from Mirza zaza, assembly GCA_008750895.1. Classification (NCBI taxonomy): domain Eukaryota; kingdom Metazoa; phylum Chordata; class Mammalia; order Primates; family Cheirogaleidae; genus Mirza; species Mirza zaza. The sequence continues at coordinate 59,259 of VSMD01043401.1, forward strand.
GAACATGGTACAGTATTTGGCATAGTTTTCAAATGAAGGCACGCTTTATGTAGACCTTTGTTTCCTAATTGAGAATGGCCATGACCAAAGAGGCATATACTTTCAAGAGACAGGTTTAGCTAAACCCTCGTTGAATACCATAGAATTATTTTAATGGTTTGGCTTTAAACTCTATATAAATTGTATCTAATTTCTAAAATGATCTCACATTTAGCTCCCCACAAGGCAATACTTCTTCCTGAAAAACGCTTTTAATTCCTGCCATAAAACCTCTTTCCTAGTGCTTAGGTTGGATAATGAGCGTAGGATATATCACAGCTATGCAGCACGACAACTGCTCATTTCAGCATCCTTCGCTGCTTGCTCCGGGAGGGTGGGGAAGGTTTTAAGCATGTCCTTTATCATTTGGAGAGATGTGATCGAAGGCAGGCCGGATGCCTCGCAGGCAGAATGAACACAAGGGTGATGAATGAATAAGCATAAAAAACGGACACTTGTCAGCTAGGAATTAGATGGGAAACAGAATGGCTCAGAATAATATGGGTATTCCTGCCAGTAAAAAAAAAAAAAAAAAATGAATTTCTGCCCTTGGAAGACCTTTAGGATTTTACATTTCTGTTTTCTTTCCATCAGTTCTCAGGCTGCTACTAAAATAAGTACAAAGTCCTCTTATTATAACCTAGATTATTACTTTTGCAAAGTCAACGTGGCCTATGATTGACTCATGGATTCTCCCAATTAAAAGAAAAAAACAGCTTTTGTCATATGCATGCATTCAGAAAGATGTTTACTTAAGAACATGAATATCGGCTTGCTAAATCCATACACTGAAATCCAATTAGCAGATGTAGAATCAGACCTGCAACAATATGGATTTCTATTTACCATTTATGTATAATCAAAGAAAGTCTTTTTGAACACACACGTGTACACACAATGTCTCATTTTTTATTGTAAAATGTTGATGCTTTCAATGATTATTTTTTTGCACAATAATATTGTGGTTATAAATTATCTATGAGGTGGAAAACACTGATTTCATGGCATTCTGCAAACATTCACTCTGCTTTTTGACAATGTGGTTAGCAGAAAAGAAAACTAACTGGGAGGTAAGGAGGATTTTCTGGCCCCTGCTTTCCACATTTGTAAAACAAAAATAAATGGATGCTTTTGAAGAACTCTTTTGTTGTAAGAGCTCTTATACTACTGAGTAGACTAATATTTTAAATATGCATTTTAGGAGAAAAAAGCTTACCCTTTGTGTAATAAGGTACTTCTTGGTTGCAATCATTAGTATCTAAGAGAAATAACAGGAGCATTATTTTTCTGAAGTCTAGGAGTTGATGTATCTTTGAAGAGAATAGCTTATAATACTCCCCTCAGAACAATTTCCATGGAACTCTGGGACACTTGAATCTACAAGTATAGGAAAGAATTAGAAATTGGGAGGGGGTGGATTCCAAAAGATTTAATATTAAAACTACTAATAAATTCTTTATATAAATCCTAGTGAGCGATGTAAGAGACTTCAGAAGAGCAGATGGAAATTAAAGCTCTGATGATTACAAATGCACTGAGAACTACTTTGACAAAACTAATTTGCTGTCTCCATGGGACAAAGACGATGGAGGGAAATGCCTACCCAAGATAGCATGCAAGAAAGCCTGTCATGTCAATGTGCATACTTAGAAAAGGGGCAGGAAACCATGCCTTCTCTGTTGAGCAACTCTGCCTAACACTATCTGAAAAGGCTGAGTGTGGCCCTATAGTAGGAAAATGAAGGCTGAAGGGCCATGGCTTTGGGCTTTGAGTGTAATGGGTCACACTACCAACCATGCGCCTGTGAGCCCTGCTGATTTTGGAAGCAGACTATTAATATATCAGCAAAAAAGATCACCCTATGCTATTTAAGCAGGCAGGTTGCTGATACTATTATCTTTGAAAAAGAGAAACATCTTTATTCTAAGTTTCAAAAAATGATTTACATTTATTAAAAATGGCTATTCCCTCACCAGTACTACCACATGATGCAGAAAGGTTTATTAGAATAAAATATTTTTTTATTAGACTGACACTATAAAGTCAAGAGTT